>CM056378.1:124574616-124629616 GCA_029718625.1 Synaphobranchus kaupii
ATCGGTCAGAGGAAAGGGGTGGATACTGGTTTGTGTCACGTGATTGGCTGGCCCAGCTGAGAGCCTTTAGCCAGTGGTTACCCCCGGATACGACCGAGACTGTCAGCCCTGGGATGTCTGTGGGGGGTAAGGGGGTTCTGACTGCAGTCCTGGGGTGTCTGTGGGGGGTTAGGGGGTTCTGACTGCAGTCCTGGGGTGTCTGTGGGGGGTGAGGGGGTTCTGACTGCAGTCCTGGGGTGTCCTGTGGGGGGGTGAGGGGGTTCTGACTGCAGTCCTGGGGTGTCTGTGGGGGGGTGAGGGGGTTCTGACTGCAGTCCTGGGGTGTCTGTGGGGGGTAAGGGGGTTCTGACTGCAGTCCTGGGGTGTCTGTGGGAGGTAAGGGGGTTCTGACTGCAGTCCTGGGGTGTCTGTGGGGGGTGAGGGGGTTCTGACTGCAGTCCTGGGGTGTCTGTGGGGGGTTAGGGGGTTCTGACTGGAGTCCTGGGGTGTCTGTGGGAGGTAAGGGGGTTCTGACTGTAGTCCTGGGGTGTCTGTGGGAGGTAAGGGGGTTCTGACTGCAGTCCTGGGGTGTCTGTGGGGGGTAAGGGGGTTCTGACTGCAGTCCTGGGGTGTCTGTGGGAGGTAAGGGGTTTCTGAATGCAGTCATGGGGTGTCTGTGGGAGGTAAGGGGGGTTCTGACTGCAGTCCTGGGGTGTCTGTGGGAGGTAAGGGGGGTTCTGACTGGAGTCCTGGGGTGTCTGTGGGAGGTAAGGGGGTTCTGACTGGAGTCCTGGGGTGTCTGTGGGAGGTAAGGGGGTTCTGACTGGAGTCCTGGGGTGTCTGTGGGAGGTATGGGGGTTTCTGATAGACAAACAGCATTCTGACAGAGTGCTCAGAGGCACAACAGGGAGTCACACTGTATCCAGCAAAACACTGGACAAGCAGTTCGCTGTTTTACATTAATTTATTGATTTTTATTCCTTCTTGTAGTTTTATTTTTTATTGAACACAAATTCTAACTCACCTCACTGTTGTACTTACATATGATAACATTTATGTATAAGTGTGTGTGTGTGTGTGTGTGTATATATATATATATATATATTACACACATTTCTGTTTCTCATCCAGTAAAATGTCTGAGGAAAACATGTTGTTTGGCTTGTCATTGCCTTTTACTTGGTTATTGTGGTTATCAGGCCGAATCATGCTTTCCGTTTGCTCTCTTGACTTTGTTTAAAATTCATAGAAACGTTTATTTTTTTCTCTTGTGGCTCTGTAGGAAGTTTTTTACTGAAGTAACACTGGTGTGTAAGTGTTTTTGAAGAGGGCTGGGGATGTGGTGCTGGAGGTAAAGCTTCACCTAATAAATGTGGAAACTGAAGGCCTTTTGGATCAAGTGGATGAGTTTAAGAGTATCTCCTTCCCTGGCTGGATTTAGTCCTATATGAGTTTAACAGCATCCCATTCCCTGGCTGGGTCCAGTCCTATATGAGTTTAACAGCATCCCATTCCCTGGCTGGGTCCAGTCCTATAAGAGTTTAACAGTATCCTCTTCCCTGGCTGGGTCCAGTCCTATGAGTTTAACAGCATCTCCTTCCCTGGCTGGGTTCAGTCCTATATGAGTTTAACAGTATCTCCTTCCCTGGCTGGGTCCAGTTCTATATGAGTTTAACAGCATCTCCTTCCCTGGCTGGGTCCAGTCCTATATGAGTTTAACAGCATCTCCTTCCCTGGCTGGGTTCAGTCCTATATGAGTTTAACAGTATCCCCTTCCCTGGCTGGGGTCCAGTCCTATATGAGTTTAACAGTATCCCCCTTCCCTGGCTGGGTCCAGTCCTATATGAGTTTAACAGCATCTCCTTCCCTGGCTGGGTTCAGTCCTATATGAGTTTAACAGTATCTCCTTCCCTGGCTGGGTTCAGTCCTATATGAGTTTAACAGTATCCTCTTCCCTGGCTGGGTCCAGTCCTATATGAGTTTAACAGCATCTCTCTTCCCTGGCTGGGTCCAGTCCTATATGAGTTTAACAGTATCCCCTTCCTTGGCTGGGACCAGTCCTATGTGAGTTTTAACAGTATCCCCTTCCCTGGCTGGGTCCAGTCCTATATGAGTTTAACAGCATCTCCTTCCCTGGCTGGGTTCAGTCCTATATGAGTTTAATAGTATCTCCTTCCCTGGCTGGGTCCAGTCCCTATATGAGTTTAACAGTATCCCCTTCCCTGGCTGGGTCCAGTCCTATATGAGTTTAACAGTATCCCCTTCCCTGGCTGGGTCCAGTCCTATATGAGTTTAACAGCATCTCCTTCCCTGGCTGGGTCCAGTCCTATATGAGTTTAACAGTATCCCCTTCCCTGGCTGGGTCCAGTCCTATATGAGTTTAACAGCATCTCCTTCCCTGGCTGGGTCCAGTCCTATATGAGTTTAACAGTATCCCCTTCCCTGGCTGGGACCAGTCCTATATGAGTTTAACAGTATCCCCAGGCACGTGCACAGATGGGGCCCAAGGGGGGCTTGAGTCCCTGCCCTTTTACCCTCAGTCAAAAAGTGCCCTTTTTTTGGCTGTTGTTAATTGTACTTTATTTTATTTTTTCCAATTTAAGCCCCTTAAAAAATTTTTGGGTGAAGCAGACAAGATTTAGCTCTTTTTCAAGAAAAGTGGCAGCAGTGTAGAAGCTAGTGTAGAAGTCAGTGAATAAGTGAGTGTAATTTTCAATCACCATAACAGCACAAATAATTGACATGAAAATCTCTAAATAAATATACAGTATTTACCCTAATATAAAGTGGGAGATTATTGAGCTACAAAAACTGATTTAATGAAGTTTTAAAATAAACTTATATATATATATATATATATATATATATATATAATAATGTATGTCCAATTGCACAACATTGCATCATTATTTAATTATTTTTTCTGGGGAAGGACCCCCATGCCCGCCTGCTCCTAATTGTGCCCCCCCCCCCACCCCCACCCCCGCAGAATTTTGGCTTGCATGACGCCCTGCTGTTCAGTGAAAAACAGCATTCAGAAATGTGGGGTGTGTGGGAGAGATTAAGGACCTTGGACTTGGCAGCACTCCTTTCAGCTCAAGGTCCTCAAATCTTCGCAAATATAGGCGGATTATACCTGACAGTTCAGTTCATTTTACCTGAGGCTACCGACCTTTGCAGGGACACAGAGGTAAACGGGTAAGGAAATTCACATTCAATTAAATGTATATATTTACAGAGAACTGAAATATAAGGAAAATTGGGCAAAAATCAGGCCTGAAACACCTAAAAGCCAACAGGTAAAAACTCCCCAGTGGGAGGGAAAACACTCAAACAGTGGTGAATAAAAACTCCCAGATTGGGAAGAAATCCACGGATAAAGTTAGCCAGTTTGGTAGAATAAATCCAACCATAATATGTTTTAAATTCAGAGACAGAAAGTTGATGGATTTTACTCTTTGGGAAATCTTTGGTTTTAATCATGGGCGGCAGTGTAGTATAATGGTTAAGGAACTGGACTTGTAACCGAAAGGTTGCAGGTTCGATTCCCAGCCGGACACTGCTGTTGTACCCTTGAGCAAGGTACTTAACCTGAATTGCTTCAGTATATATTCAGCTGTAGAAATGGATACTATGTAAAACGGGGGAAAGCATTTTGAAGCTGCGGGTGTGCTGCCATGTTGTAAACAAACATTGGAGCCAGAGACTGCGCAGTAGAGAGCAGGTCATTACTTATAGACATTAGACAAAAAAAGCACCTATTGGCGACTACATGTTCTCGTGGGAAAATTACTTTGCATTTTGACCGCATGTGGTGCCATTGACTTGCGTTGAATAGCGTGCCTAAAAGACCTATACTAGTATGCAAGCATATCCGCGCCAAAATTCAAATGAAAATGCAAATCGCCGATTGCATTTCGTTTACATTCGATGTGCGCAAAAACCATGACATAATTCAAATGAAAATGCAAAAGGTCACTTTGCATTTTCATTTTCAAGTTAATGTACGCACTTTTTCTGAAAATTTGAAAATGTTAATGCAAATCCATTATACATTTCATTTTTATCGCTCTCTACGACACAACCCTGCCATAATTTAAATGAAAATGAAAAACCGCATTTGAATTAGCAATTTCTTATTGTAATCGCATGATCCATGACAAAAAGGAAATGATAATTCAATTCGCCATTTAACATTACATGTTCATGCTTTTGCGGCACAAGAGTGACATAATTCAAATGCAATGGCATTACATCCGTTTGCATTTTCATTTCCGAAAAGACCATGCCAAAAATCCATTTTGAAATGGCAAACTGTCAAAGCTGCCCATCAAGGCGGGGCCTCGAAGAAAGGGGCGTTACAGGGGACTGTTCAAACCACTGAACATAATGGTTGTCTGTGATTTCGGTCGTCAGGCAGTTACCAGGCTAGATAGCGACATTTCCTTGTTCTCTGTGTTTGGGGATTATAGGCGAAATGATCGGAATTAAAAAGGAAACGAGGTAGCCTAAAAGTTACGACTAGCCATAGCCAGCCCAATGTTAACTAAATTAATTTCACAATTTAGCCTGCTTTCGTTAATCTGGTGTGGAAACTAGCCGATAGCCTAATGTTACGGGTTTCCGTGGCCAAAACCAGCCGGCTATTCATGGCAGGCTGTGCCTGAAGTATGGCTTTGTGAGTAGGGAGATCAAAATCGGTTGTGTCATATATCTAAAATCTTTGGTTGTGCCCGCCGGGGTCGTTTCCCCAGTGTTTCCACCACAGAACTATATACGAACGTGGTTTTTTCACCAAATAAAAAAAGAAGCTGTCATTCAGTCTTTTATTGCCATCTGCTGGGTAAAGACATGAATGACAGTCCATACTACACAACATAGCCTATGCGGAATAGGCCTAATTACACAATTTTATATTTTTATTTAATTAGCCTAGATTCCATACGCTACACCATACAAAATCCACCGTTTTTGGTAGCTAGGCTGTAGCAGGCTCAAGCTGTGTCACGTAACGTTACAGATCGCTGTCTCAGGCTTTCTGTGGACTACGTTACCTTTGCTCTGCACATAGACTAAGGGTAAGGCTATCTAAAAGAAAACAATAATTAATAGAAATCGTGATGGAAATGCCCACGGTGAAAAGGGTAGCACATTTTTTCAGGCATAGCCTGTCATGAATAGCCGGCTGGTTTTGGCCACGGAAACCCGTAACATTAGGCTATCGGCTAGTTTCCACACCAGATTAACGATCATTTCGCCTATAATCACCAAACACAGAGAACAAGGAAATGTCGCTATCTAGCCTGGTAGCTAACTGCCTGACGACCGAAATCACAGACAACCATTATGTTCAGTGGTTTGAACAGTCCCCTGTAACGCCCCTTTCTTCGAGGCCCCGCCTTGATGGGCAGCTTTGACAGTTTGCCATTTCAAAATGGATTTTTGGCAGGGTCTTTTCGGAAATGAAAATGCAAACGGATGTAATGCCATTGCATTTGAATTATGTCACTCTTGTGCCGCAAAAGCATGAACATGTAATGTTAAATGGCGAATTGAATTATCATTTCCTTTTTGTCATGGATCATGCGATTACAATAATAAATTGCTAATTCAAATGCGGTTTTTCATTTTCATTTAAATTATGGCAGGGTTGTGTCGTAGAGAGCGATAAAAATGAAATGTATAATGGATTTGCATTAACATTTTCAAATTGTCAGAAAAAGTGCGTACATTAACTTGAAAATGAAAATGCAAAGTGACCTTTTGCATTTTCATTTGAATTATGTCATGGTTTTTGCGCACATCGAATGTAAACGAAATGCAATCGGCATTTTCATTTGAATTTTGGCGCGGATATGCTTCCATACCAAGCAAGTTCATTTCTCTTCCTGCTCTCTGCAGCAGCAACTTACCCGTCTTCCTCTGATTTTATTTCCAAGGTAAGTCCTGTTTTTACTGTGGTAGCTAAGTGAACAATACAAAGCTGTATATCTAGCAGTTGAATATTTGTTGTGGCAGCGAACATAACGTTAGTTGGGCCTATCAGTTATGTCTGCTTCATACTTAGAACTAGAAGCGCAAACGTTAGTGGCTTTGAGTTGCATCCAGATCCAGCTACAGGCGGGGGAATGGTGTGGTTCTAGCTAGGCAACCTGCGCGCAAGAAAGGAACTTTAATAAATCTGAAATTGGCGATGGAAGAGATGGTAAGTTATAATTGTGGAGTGTAACCATTCCGTGAACATAATTTTTATGGAGTAAAATTGTGTAATTTAGGCTAATATGTGCTATTAGAACTATAACATGCCTACATTTTAAAATCTATTATCATAGTGACGTCTTAGTTAATTAGTTGATTTGTGTAAAGTTTAGACTATTTTCATACTAACACCCTTTTGGGCCAAAGGTGCATTGTCCCAAAGAATCTTCTCCAGGTCATAGACTCAGTTTTATCAGAACTGCCCCAAAGTTTATATAGATCAGGGCTTACCCAAAGTGAGAAGGCTGTGATTTGTATTTATTTATAGATCCCTTCGTGTAATTTCTGTACAGTCGCTTTTGAATTTCTATTTCTGTTTGTGCCTTTATGCTCAAGCTACTGTCTGTCTGCCTATTACAGTGTTTGACCAAATCCACTGAAGCCAGACTCTGTCAGCCTCTCAATCCAGCAGAGTCATCGCTGCCCCTGTTCTATTCCATCTGGCAATAAAGGTTTCATATCAGCAATGAGTGGAATCTAACAAGTTACAACTTGGCCAACTGTAGTTACTGTTTTTGCAAGATGATTTTTATGGAAAGGCTTCAGTCAGAGCATAAGCTCACACACTGCACGTCTAGAACTGCGTCGTCTAAAACTGCGGCACTCCACGCCAGAAGCTGAATGCTTTTGGGTGACTTTAGCCATGCCCCAAATAGGGCTTAAAGCAGCTAGCTAGCTAATTGTGTTCTGTAAGTGCGTGGCTGAATTATGTGGCTAATAAAAGCCTCATTGTGGTTGGAATTTTCAATTGAGCGAAATTGCGTATGTGTAGTAACATACTAGCTAATGTTAGCTAGTTGGGGTGGGAGATATGACGGTATATACACCATGAAAATTTAGGTAGAAATTTATCCACAAGAATTATCATTTTAACATTCGCTAGCCTCGTTTGGCCTAGCACAAACCACTGCGTGGAAAACGTAGTGGTAGCGTTGTCGACTCCTCGACTCGTTCACTCTTTAGAGAAACATACCCTATGCAGAATTCAACATTTGCCACTGAATATTAACGTCAGATTGACCTTTCTAAAAGCATATGATAATATCTGAGCCTTAACCCCTCCCCTTAATGTGAAACTAATAGGTGGTTGAAAAGTGATTTTTGGACATTGCATTTTGATTGGTTATCTGTTAAGTGACATGCTAGACTGACGAGCTAGAACAAAAAGAGAAGAGAGAACTGCGTTAAATAACTTCAGCAAGGAGAACTTGAGTGATGGAGCAAAAGCAGCACAGATCATTTCAGAAAACGGACGATATCGACAGTTAATTAACCCCTTCGCACAGACCCCCGCTCTAGTGGCCATGGTGCCGGCACCGCTAGATTGTTCAGCTCAGAGTCAGACATTCATTGCTCCTTCTTCAACAAAATTAGGAGTGGAAACAACACACTCCACATTCCAGCTACATTAGTACACAATACATGACAACCATGACAAATAAAATGCACAGTTTCTAAATGCCACCATTACTGTGTAACTCGTTCATTTAACAAGCAACCTCCACCCAGTCTCATCTGCAACTATGCCGACCCCAGCGTGACACAGTGGACAATAGCATCTATCTGGGAGTTCATAAAAATATTCTTTCACCGCCAGAAATTCGTATTCCGTCATAGCAACAAGATAAAGCCAACCATAGCCTGGACGTATGCCAGTACAGCGGTGAAAAACGCTGCTCATTCAATAGCGAAATAAACAAGAGAAATTCCTGTGTAATTATATCATGTCATTCTACTATCAATAAAATGTAAATATCTGCTACTAAATATGAAATAAATATAAAATCCCACCATTGGTTTTATGCATAGCGATCGTCCTTTCAAGATTCAGTCGGCATTTATTGTCTTGGACAATTTGTTTGAGAAATGCACACCCCTTTATAATGCTAGTACACTATCTGAAACTTGTATGCATAAAACCCCACCTGCTGTTCAAGTTTTTGTCATGCATTCCAGTTTAGTCATTATTCAGTGTTTTAATCAATGTCATACGACTTTAAATCTATTCAATAATCACTTGTTGCCATGATTTGTAAAAGTAACCATTGACCTTTTTTTTTTTTTTTTACAGTGAGTTCAAAGTGCAATCCCAATGTTTGTTCCTCACTTATTTTTAGTGTATAGTGAATGTGTATTTTTCAACACTAACACTACACTAAGCCTACATTGCATGTGCCTTTTTAAAGCTAGTGAAATATAAATGACTGGAGTATGTGGGATCATTAAGATGTACTTTAACATGGATACCTGTTCATATCCGTTACAGAGACTTTAACATGGATACCTGTTCATATCCGTTACAGAGGCCATGCTGCTGTTCTCTCTTGAATCAAAACTGACAACATTACCATGTGAAATGTGCTGGTAAACTTTGCTACAGTGATATCCAGCCTCTGTCTTTGTATAAAAGTCTTCCAGGGAGTGGCTGTTTCAGGATTGTGGTGGCGTTTTTCCTCCAGGAGAACCCAGCGTATTTCATGTTGCTTGTTTCCCTACAGAAACCCGACCCCCTGTCTTTTTCCCTCGCTCAGTCTAAACAGGATTCTGCTGAAGATGTGGATGCAGAGTCTGGCCCACTGTCTGCTGATGCTTTCCCTCTGCCTGCCTGAGCGAGGATACAGCTGTGAGTGACTCCGTGTGTGTGTGTGTGTGTGTGCGTGTGTGTGCGTGTGTGTGCGTGTGTGTGCGTGTGTGTGTGTGTGTTTGTGTGTGTGTGTCTGAGTGTGAGTGAGTGAGTGAGTGAGTGAGTGAGTGAGTGAGTGAGTGAGACTCCGTGAGTGAGTGAGTCTGTCTGTCTGTCGTGAGTCTAAGTGAGTGAGTCTGAGTCTAAGTGAGTGAGTCTAAGTGAGTGAGTCTGAGTGAGTGAGTCTGAGTCTAAGTGAGTGAGTCTAAGTGAGTGAGTCTAAGTGAGTGAGTCTAAGTGAGTGAGTCTAAGTGAGTGAGTCTAAGTGAGTGAGTCTAAGTGAGTGAGTCTAAGTGAGTGAGTCTAAGTGAGTGAGTCTGAGTGAGTGAGTGAGTGAGTGAGTGGGTGAGTGAGTGAGTGAGTGAGTGAGTGAGTGAGTGCGTGCGTGCGTGCCTATTATTACAATAAGTGCATACCGAAGGTCATTGAAGAAACTACATACTGGTTACATGAAGTACAGTTCTGTCATAAAGTAGCCAGAGCTGGGGCGGGTGTGTGTTTTTGGGGGCGGGTGTGTGTTTGTGCTGGAAGTATGACAGCCTGGTGCCTGGGGTCTCCCTTCTGTCTCCTCAGCACTATGGGACGAGCGCGTGAGGCTGGCGGGGGGGAATCATTCGTCAGAGGGGCGTGTGGAGGTGTACCATCAGGGCCATTGGGGTACAGTGTGCGATGACAGCTGGGGCCAGGAGGAGGCGCTGGTGGTGTGTCGCCAGTTGGGCTTTCAGGGAGCGCATGCCGCTGTCGAGGGAGGGGCATACGGACAGGGTGAGGCCACGCCCTCTAAGCCACACCCCTATCCATACCGTGCCTTTAAGTCATTCAGTGAAAACTAGAGTCCCTGCAGTACCAAGCCAATATGGCTGTCAACATTCTATTATTTTAGATTGATCCTTCAATGTTCAAATCTCTAATAAAGCACATTATTTTTCTATTGAACAGAATTACTTTAATAATTGGTGATGTGTAATAGTGAAAACGGTTTTCCATCAAAATCAGCTTTTGCTTGAGAGATTTTAAGTTGACACAGCTGGACAGTTTGACAGTAGGCTGTGTTGACACACCACATGTGCTTTGTATTATTTGAGTAGCTGGATAAACAATAAACTGAACAAATACATATGTGACCTGCTCCATCATTTGAGTCCCTTTGACCCAGAAACACATTTTGTTCCATACTTTACTGTCACCAAACAGTAAATCAGAGCTGTACCGATCCATCAAGTTCATTACAGTAGCTACATTAATCCAGGCATAACTCAACATTAATAGTCAGCCCACACGTTATCTTGGACTATGTGCAGAATTTAGGCATGTCGTTGTGTTTGTACCTTGTGTTTGTCAACGTACCGTTTCATGAACACAATTAAAAGCTTTGAATTTGGATGGCTGATTATTTATTTATTCGTTACTCTCGACAAGTTGCACATCTGTTGGGACCGGAGTCTAAATATATTCTGCTATGAGTTTGGCCCACTCATACAGCCACACAGATAAGTTTTCACTGTTTACACATTTTGGTTGACTTATGTCGCCCTTGGCACTTAATGAGTTAAGGCGTAAGATCACAAATATGTAATTAGAATGTTCTTAAATGAACATTCTAACACTGATGTAACAATCTGGTAATTGAAAGCAATGGAGTTCTCGAACACTGCAGAACATTCCAAAAGGCTGACTCTTCACAGGGTTAAAATGGGCCTGTGGCAGAAGTAGGACGACTTGTTGTTTAATACACTTTTCTGTGCTTTATGCTCTGATTGTTCTTTTAACTTAATAAACCCCTCTTGCCCCTGTCTGGAGGGATGCTGTCTGCCTGTCCGTCCATGATGATGCAATCGGTCTGTCCGTGAAGGTGTTTTCTGTCTGTCCACCTGTGGTGTTGTCTGTCTGTCTGTCTGTCCATGGTGCTGTTGTCCTTATGGCCATGGTGTGTGCTACAGGGTCAGGCCCCATTTGGCTGGATGATTTGTCCTGTAAAGGGACGGAGAGCTCCTTGGCTGACTGTGGTTCCAAAGGCTGGGGCGTGACAGACTGCAAGCACAGTGAGGATGCTGGAGTCATCTGTGTGATAGGTCAGTGTTCCGCCATCCACCTGGAGAGGTTATCTCCTGCGCCTCACCTGTGTGTGCCTTATCCATGTGGGTGTTTCATTGACAGAAGAGCTAGGCTGAAGTGGAGTTCCCCGTTCCACACAGGTCTTTGAATGACACTAAGGTTTATCCCTGTTCCAGACAGGTCTTTGAATGACACTAAGGTTTATCCCTGTTCCAGACAGGTCTTTGAATAACACTAAGGTTTATCCCTGTTCCAGACAGGTCTTTGAATAACACTAAGGTTGATCCCTGTTCCAGACAGGTCTTTGAATAACACTAAGGTTTATCCCTGTTCCAGACAGGTCTTTGAATAACACTAAGGTTGATCCTCGTTCCAGACAGGTCTTTGAATAACACTAAGGTTGATCCCTGTTCCAGACAGGTCTTTGAATAACACTAAGGTTTATCCCTGTTCCAGACAGGTCTTTGAATAACACTAAGGTTTATCCCTGTTCCAGACAGGTCTTTGACATTAAGGTTTATCCCTGTTCCAGACAGGTCTTTGACATTAAGGTTTATCCCTGTTCCAGACAGGTCTTTGAATAACACTAAGGTTGATCCCTGTTCCAGACAGGTCTTTGAATAACACTAAGGTTTATCCCTGTTCCAGACAGGTCTTTGAATAACACTAAGGTTTATCCCTGTTCCAGACAGGTCTTTGACATTAAGGTTTATCCCTGTTCCAGACAGGTCTTTGACATTAAGGTTTATCCCTGTTCCAGACAGGTCTTTGAATAACACTAAGGTTGATCCCTGTTCCAGACAGGTCTTTGAATAACACTAAGGTTCATCCCTGTTCCAGACAGGTCTTTGACATTAAGGTTTATCTCTGTTCCAGACAGGTCTTTGAATAACACTAAGGTTTATCCCTGTTCCAGACAGGTCTTTGAATGACACTAAGGTTTATCCTCGTTCCAGACAGGTCTTTGAATAACACTAAGGTTTATCCCTGTTCCAGACAGGTCTTTGACATTAAGGTTTATCCCTGTTCCAGACAGGTCTTTGACATTAAGGTTTATCCCTGTTCCAGACAGGTCTTTGACATTAAGGTTTATCCCTGTTCCAGACAGGTCTTTGAATAACACTAAGCTTTATCCCTGTTCCACACAGGACTTTGAATAACACTAAGGTTTATCCCTGTTCCACACAGGTCTTTGAATGACACTAAGGTTTCTCCCTGTTCCGGACAGGTCTTTGAATGACACTAAGGTTTATCCTCATTCCAGACAGGACTTTGAATAACACTAAGGTTTATCCTCATTCCAGACAGGACTTTAAATAACACTAAGGTTTATCTCTGTTCCAGACAGGTCTTTGAATGACACAAAGCTTTATCCCTGTTCCAGACAGGACTTTGAATAACACTAAGGTTTATCCTCATTCCAGACAGGACTTTGAATAACACTAAGGTTTATCCCTGTTCCAGACAGGTCTTTGACATTAAGGTTTATCCCTGTTCCAGACAGGTCTTTGACATTAAGGTTTATCCCTGTTCCAGACAGGTCTTTGACATTAAGGTTTATCCCTGTTCCAGACAGGTCTTTGAATAACACTAAGGTTTATCCCTGTTCCAGACAGGTCTTTGAATAACACTAAGGTTTATCCTCGTTCCAGACAGGTCTTTGAATAACATTAAGGTTTATCCCTGTTCCAGACCGGTCTTTGAATTACACTAAGGTTGATCCCTGTTCCAGACAGGTCTTTGAATAACATTAAGGTTTATCCCTGTTCCACACAGGTCTTTGAATGACACTAAGGTTGATCCCTGTTCCAGACAGGTCTTTGAATAACACTAAGGTTGATCCCTGTTCCAGACAGGTCTTTGAATAACACTAAGGTTTATCCCTGTTCCAGACAGGTCTTTGAATAACACTAAGGTTGATCCCTGTTCCAGACAGGTCTTTGAATAACACTAAGGTTTATCCCTGTTCCAGACAGGTCTTTGAATAACACTAAGGTTGATCCTCGTTCCAGACAGGTCTTTGAATAACACTAAGGTTGATCCCTGTTCCAGACAGGTCTTTGAATAACACTAAGGTTTATCCCTGTTCCAGACAGGTCTTTGAATAACACTAAGGTTTATCCCTGTTCCAGACAGGTCTTTGACATTAAGGTTTATCCCTGTTCCAGACAGGTCTTTGACATTAAGGTTTATCCCTGTTCCAGACAGGTCTTTGAATAACACTAAGGTTGATCCCTGTTCCAGACAGGTCTTTGAATAACACTAAGGTTTATCCCTGTTCCAGACAGGTCTTTGAATAACACTAAGGTTTATCCCTGTTCCAGACAGGTCTTTGACATTAAGGTTTATCCCTGTTCCAGACAGGTCTTTGACATTAAGGTTTATCCCTGTTCCAGACAGGTCTTTGAATAACACTAAGGTTGATCCCTGTTCCAGACAGGTCTTTGAATAACACTAAGGTTCATCCCTGTTCCAGACAGGTCTTTGACATTAAGGTTTATCTCTGTTCCAGACAGGTCTTTGAATAACACTAAGGTTTATCCCTGTTCCAGACAGGTCTTTGAATGACACTAAGGTTTATCCTCGTTCCAGACAGGTCTTTGAATAACACTAAGGTTTATCCCTGTTCCAGACAGGTCTTTGACATTAAGGTTTATCCCTGTTCCAGACAGGTCTTTGACATTAAGGTTTATCCCTGTTCCAGACAGGTCTTTGACATTAAGGTTTATCCCTGTTCCAGACAGGTCTTTGAATAACACTAAGCTTTATCCCTGTTCCAGACAGGACTTTGAATAACACTAAGGTTTATCCCTGTTCCACACAGGTCTTTGAATGACACTAAGGTTTCTCCCTGTTCCGGACAGGTCTTTGAATGACACTAAGGTTTATCCTCATTCCAGACAGGACTTTGAATAACACTAAGGTTTATCCTCATTCCAGACAGGACTTTGAATAACACTAAGGTTTATCTCTGTTCCAGACAGGTCTTTGAATGACACAAAGCTTTATCCCTGTTCCAGACAGGACTTTGAATAACACTAAGGTTTATCCTCATTCCAGACAGGACTTTGAATAACACTAAGGTTTATCCCTGTTCCACACAGGTCTTTGAATGACACTAAGGTTTATCCCTGTTCCACACAGGTCTTTGAATAACACTAAGGTTTATCCCTGTTCCAGACCGGACATTGACACGAAGGTTTATCCCTGTTCCAGACAGGTCTTTGAATTACACTAAGGTTTATCCCTGTTCCAGACAGGTCTTTGAATGACACTAAGGTTTATCCTCATTCCAGACAGGACTTTGAATAACACTAAGGTTCATCCCTGTTCCAGACAGGTCTTTGAATGACACTAAGGTTTCGCCCTGTTCCGGACAGGTCTTTGAATGACACTAAGGTTTATCCCTGTTCCAGACAGGTCTTTGACATTAAGGTTTATCCCTGTTCCAGACAGGTCTTTGAATAACACTAAGGTTGATCCCTGTTCCAGACAGGTCTTTGAATAACACTAAGGTTTATCCCTGTTCCACACAGGTCTTTGACATTAAGGTTTATCCCTGTTCCAGACAGGTCTTTGAATAACACTAAGGTTGATCCCTGTTCCAGACAGGTCTTTGAATAACACTAAGGTTTATCCCTGTTCCAGACAGGTCTTTGAATAACACTAAGGTTTATCCCTGTTCCAGACAGGACTTTGAATAACACTAAGGTTGATCCCTGTTCCAGACAGGTCTTTGAATAACACTAAGGTTGATCCCTGTTCCAGACAGGTCTTTGAATAACACTAAGGTTTATCCCTGTTCCAGACAGGACTTTGAATAACACTAAGGTTTATCCCTGTTCCAGACAGGTCTTTGACATTAAGGTTTATCCCTGTTCCAGACAGGTCTTTGACATTAAGGTTTATCCTCATTCCAGACAGGTCTTTGACATTAAGGTTTATCCCTGTTCCAGACAGGTCTTTGACATTAAGGTTTATCCCTGTTCCAGACAGGTCTTTGACATTAAGGTTTATCCTCATTCCAGACAGGTCTTTGACATTAAGGTTTATCCCTGTTCCAGACAGGTCTTTGACATTAAGGTTTATCCCTGTTCCAGACAGGTCTTTGACATTAAGGTTTATCCCTGTTCCAGACAGGTCTTTGACATTAAGGTTTATCCCTGTTCCAGACAGGTCTTTGACATTAAGGTTGATCCCTGTTCCAGACAGGTCTTTGAATAACACTAAGGTTTATCCCTGTTCCAGACAGGTCTTTGAATAACACTAAGGTTTATCCTCGTTCCAGACAGGTCTTTGAATAACACTAAGGTTCATCCCTGTTCCAGACAGGTCTTTGACATTAAGGTTTATCCCTGTTCCAGACAGGTCTTTGACATTAAGGTTTATCCCTGTTCCAGACAGGTCTTTGACATTAAGGTTTATCCCTGTTCCAGACAGGTCTTTGACATTAAGGTTTATCCCTGTTCCAGACAGGTCTTTGAATAACACTAAGGTTTATCCCTGTTCCAGACAGGTCTTTGAATGACACTAAGGTTTATCCTCGTTCCAGACAGATCTTTGAATAACACTAAGGTTTATCCCTGTTCCAGACAGGTCTTTGACATTAAGGTTTATCCCTGTTCCAGACAGGTCTTTGACATTAAGGTTTATCCCTGTTCCAGACAGGTCTTTGACATTAAGGTTGATCCCTGTTCCAGACAGGTCTTTGAATAACACTAAGGTTTATCCCTGTTCCAGACAGGTCTTTGAATAACACTAAGGTTTATCCTCGTTCCAGACAGGTCTTTGAATAACACTAAGGTTCATCCCTGTTCCAGACAGGTCTTTGACATTAAGGTTTATCCCTGTTCCAGACAGGTCTTTGACATTAAGGTTTATCCCTGTTCCAGACAGGTCTTTGACATTAAGGTTTATCCCTGTTCCAGACAGGTCTTTGACATTAAGGTTTATCCCTGTTCCAGACAGGTCTTTGAATAACACTAAGGTTCATCCCTGTTCCAGACAGGTCTTTGACATTAAGGTTTATCCCTGTTCCAGACAGGTCTTTGACATTAAGGTTTATCCCTGTTCCAGACAGGTCTTTGACATTAAGGTTGATCCCTGTTCCAGACAGGTCTTTGAATAACACTAAGGTTTATCCCTGTTCCAGACAGGTCTTTGAATAACACTAAGGTTTATCCTCGTTCCAGACAGGTCTTTGAATAACACTAAGGTTCATCCCTGTTCCAGACAGGTCTTTGACATTAAGGTTTATCCCTGTTCCAGACAGGTCTTTGACATTAAGGTTTATCCCTGTTCCAGACAGGTCTTTGACATTAAGGTTTATCCCTGTTCCAGACAGGTCTTTGACATTAAGGTTTATCCCTGTTCCAGACAGGTCTTTGAATAACACTAAGGTTTATCCCTGTTCCAGACAGGTATTTGACATTAAGGTTTATCCCTGTTCCACACAGGTCTTTGAATGACACTAAGGTTTCTCCCTGTTCCGGACAGGTCTTTGAATGACACTAAGGTTTATCCCTGTTCCAGACAGGTCTTTGAATAACGCTAAGGTTCATCCTCATTCCAGACAGGTCTTTGAATAACACTAAGGTTTATCCCTGTTCCAGACAGGTCTTTGAATAACACTAAGCTTTATCCCTGTTCCAGACAGGACTTTGAATAACACTAAGCTTTATCCCTGTTCCAGACAGGACTTTGAATAACACTAAGGTTTATCCCTGTTCCAGACAGGTCTTTGAATTACACTAAGGTTGATCCCTGTTCCAGACAGGTCTTTGAATGACACTAAGGTTTATCCCTGTTCCAGACAGGTCTTTGAATAACACTAAGCTTTATCCCTGTTCCAGACAGGACTTTGAATAACACTAAGCTTTATCCCTGTTCCAGACAGGACTTTGAATAACACTAAGGTTTATCCCTGTTCCAGACAGGTCTTTGAATTACACTAAGGTTGATCCCTGTTCCAGACAGGTCTTTGAATAACACTAAGGTTTATCCTCATTCCAGACAGGACTTTGAATAACACTAAGGTTTATCCCTGTTCCAGACAGGTCTTTGACATTAAGGTTTATCCCTGTTCCAGACAGGTCTTTGAATAACACTAAGGTTGATCCCTGTTCCAGACAGGTCTTTGAATAACACTAAGGTTGATCCCTGTTCCAGACAGGTCTTTGAATAACACTAAGGTTTCGCCCTGTTCCGGACAGGTCTTTGAATGACACTAAGGTTTATCCCTGTTCCAGACAGGTCTTTGACATTAAGGTTTATCCCTGTTCCAGACAGGTCTTTGAATAACACTAAGGTTGATCCCTGTTCCAGACAGGTCTTTGAATAACACTAAGGTTTATCCTCGTTCCAGACAGGTCTTTGAATAACATTAAGGTTTATCCCTGTTCCACACAGGTCTTTGAATGACACTAAGGTTTCGCCCTGTTCCGGACAGGTCTTTGAATGACACTAAGGTTTATCCCTGTTCCAGACAGGTCTTTGACATTAAGGTTTATCCCTGTTCCAGACAGGTCTTTGAATAACACTAAGGTTGATCCCTGTTCCAGACAGGTCTTTGAATAACACTAAGGTTTATCCCTGTTCCAGACAGGTCTTTGAATAACACTAAGGTTGATCCCTGTTCCAGACAGGTCTTTGAATAACACTAAGGTTTATCCCTGTTCCAGACAGGTCTTTGACATTAAGGTTTATCCCTGTTCCAGACAGGTCTTTGACATTAAGGTTTATCCCTGTTCCAGACAGGTCTTTGAATAACACTAAGGTTTATCCTCGTTCCAGACAGGTCTTTGAATAACACTAAGGTTTATCCCTGTTCCAGACAGGTCTTTGAATAACACTAAGGTTTATCCCTGTTCCAGACAGGTCTTTGAATAACACTAAAGTTTATCCCTGTTCCAGACAGGTCTTTGAATGACACTAAGGTTTATCCTCGTTCCAGACAGGTCTTTGAATAACACTAAGGTTTATCCCTGTTCCAGACAGGTCTTTGACATTAAGGTTTATCCCTGTTCCAGACAGGTCTTTGAATAACACTAAGGTTTATCCCTGTTCCAGACAGGACTTTGAATAACACTAAGGTTTATCCCTGTTCCAGACAGGTCTTTGAATAACACTAAGGTTTATCCCTGTTCCAGACAGGACTTTGAATAACACTAAGGTTGATCCCTGTTCCTGACAGGTCTTTGACATTAAGGTTTATCCCTGTTCCAGACAGGTCTTTGACATTAAGGTTTATCCCTGTTCCAGACAGGTCTTTGACATTAAGGTTTATCCCTGTTCCAGACAGGTCTTTGACATTAAGGTTTATCCCTGTTCCAGACAGGTCTTTGACATTAAGGTTTATCCCTGTTCCAGACAGGTCTTTGACATTAAGGTTTATCCCTGTTCCAGACAGGTCTTTGAATAACACTAAGGTTTATCCCTGTTCCAGACAGGTCTTTGAATAACATTAAGGTTTATCCCTGTTCCAGACAGGTCTTTGAATGACACTAAGGTTTATCCTGGTTCCAGACAGGTCTTTGAATAACACTAAGGTTTATCCCTGTTCCAGACAGGTCTTTGAATAACACTAAGGTTTATCCCTGTTCCAGACAGGTCTTTGAATGACACTAAGGTTTATCCCTGTTCCAGACAGGTCTTTGAATAACACTAAGGTTTATCCCTGTTCCAGACAGGTCTTTGACATTAAGGTTTATCCCTGTTCCAGACAGGTCTTTGACATTAAGGTTTATCCCTGTTCCAGACAGGTCTTTGAATAACACTAAGGTTTATCCCTGTTCCAGACAGGTCTTTGAATGACACTAAGGTTTATCCCTGTTCCAGACAGGTCTTTGACATTAAGGTTTACCCCTGTTCCAGACAGGTCTTTGACATTAAGGTTTATCCCTGTTCCACACAGGTCTTTGAATGACACTAAGGTTTATCCTCATTCCAGACAGGACTTTGAATAACACTAAGGTTTATCTCTGTTCCAGACAAATCTTTGAATAACACTAAGGTTTATCTGGTGGACCATGTTTGGGGGCTCTCTCGGGACTTGGGGGTGCTGTTCGATAGTGGGCGGGGCTGCGACTTCACAGTGCTGGTGCGTAGCCCAGGGGGGGTCCCCGAGGAGGAGAGGGTGTGCGCCCACAGATTGGTCCTCTCCCTCCACCCCTACACCCCCTTTCTGAACACCAGCCAGGAGACCAACAGCTACACCATGGAGGTGAACCCCGAGTGCAGGCCTTACATCGCCCAGGTACTCCGGTAAGAGGAGCCATAATCTCCCCAAATAATGTCATAATCTAACCAAATAATGTACCTTAATCATGATCATAATCTAACAAAATAATGTCATAATCATAGCCATTAATGTATCATCATAATCATTAAGGAATATTTTGTTTAACGCTTTATTATTATGATTTGTAAATCATACCTTTTAAAAGTATGTCCTGCTTGATAAAACTGGTCATTTGATTTGGCATTGTAACGCAGTTCCCATCATGCATTTCACCGGTATCCTCTAGACCAGGGATGGGCAACTCCAGGCCTCGCGGGCCGGTGTGGATGCAGGTTTTTGCTGCCACCAGTTAGCCTGGCTCAATCTGCTAATTAGTCATATACACCAAGGCCGATTCACTCGTAAATTAGACCACGATAAAACAACAATACAGGCACAAGAACATTTATCAACTATCAACTGCTGTTCATATCACAGATTGTAGCTAAAATATCAGATCATGTAAATGACTGAGCTGGTGGCAGCAAAAACCTGCATACACACCGGCCTGCGAGGCCTGGAGTTGCCCATCCCTGGTCTAGAGGATACCGGTGAAATGCATGATGGGAACTGCCCATCCCTACTCCAGACAGGCAGGCTTTGCAATGAACTATGCGACCCTGAGGTGAGAGAAACATTGAATTGGCCTCAAACACTCATTCAAGATAAAGTTCATAAGATAGGAACATAGAAACGACACTCCAAATTCCTTGACTGACGAAGGACAAGTACTAGCATGTTTATATAGCATGTGATTTAGAAATCCCAAAGATAATGATAATTTGTCAAAAACCTGAAAGCCGATGTATATAATATATGCCTTTCATATGGCCCTCGGTCCTGGTCCTGGAGAGCCACAGGGTCTGCTGGCTTTCGCTGTTACTCAGCACTTGAGTAGCACAGCGGTTGATCAGGTAAAGTAATTGATTAGAAAGTTAACTCGGGTCACCCGGGGGGTATTTCACAAAGCAGGATTACTGAGTTAGCTGGATAACTGCACTGAGTAAAATCTGGAACAGCTCTTTTTACTTCAGTCCATGTTCCAGCTTTGGGAGGGTTCCGGGGTTTAGAGTGCAGTTATCAGTAATCCTGGTTTCTTGTGTCTGAAACTAAAACCGGCAGAATGTGCGGGCCTCCAGGACCAGGAAGTGTCACTGATATACAGGCTTTCTGTATTTAGGGGAATTCATTGTAGGCTCAGAGGAGAGTGAATTGAACACCGTCCCGCCTTTTTTGAGCGGGCGTGGCTGATGCGGTGTTGCGCCCCCCTCCGCAGGTACCTGTACACGCGTCAGATCGACATCACGGTGGCCTCAGCCCCCTGCCTCCATCGGCTGGCCTCCAACCTGTCCATGGAGCAGCTGCAGGAGGATTCCGGAAAGCTCTTCACCTGGCTGTTACCCCAGGACCGCTCATCCCTCGCCCAGCTGTCCCTGTACGAGTACGCCGTGGAAACGGGGGACCCCGTCCTGCAGGAGACCTGCCTGCGCTACCTGGCCTGGAACTGCGAGCAGCTAGTGGGGTCCCCCGCCTGGGGGAGCCTGAGCCGAGGCGCTCTGGGGGCTCTGCTGGCCAGGTCTGACCTGATCATCCCGGACGAGGCCTTCATCCTGCGGGCTGTGGAGAGCTGGGTCGAGGCCCAGCGAGACCCGCCCAGCTCTGAGAGCGTGGCCGTCCTGTTGGGGGCCATCCGCTTCCCCATGATCCCCGCCGAGGAGCTGTACGACCTCCTGGCGACCTCCGACCTCTGCACTAGCCACCGGAACGTCTTCCGCAACGGCGCTCTGGAGGGCTTCCAGTTCAACGCCTTGTCATTCGCCAAACTCAAGGGCTACATGGAGCGGAGGAGGGAGCACCACTCCCCCCGAATTTACACCGCCACGCCCTGGAGCCTGGCCGTCAACTTCACCAGCCAGCAGAGCTACCAATGGTACCGCCAGTCCGGCAGTAATTTCAGGACGCCCGTGCACAACAGCATGTTTTTCCACGACCAGATGGTCTCCTGGTACACAGACATCTGCCTGACCCGGGAGGACTGTCGGCACAGGGGTCGCAAGGTCGACTCCACCCCTCAAACCTGGATGAGCGCCTCACAAGACCTCAGCCGTTACCGTAACAACATTCGCCATTCCAACAAGCTCGTCCTGTCGTGTGACGGCGAGTACGTCTTCCAAGTCCAGGAATTCAAGAACAACGTCGCCCACGTCGCACAGGTCAACAGCAGCGCTAGTGAAGGCTACCCCTGTTACACCAATCAGTTCTTCTACCGGTTTGTGGTTACCCCCGAGTACATATTTTAGGGTCACACCGGGAAAGAACCACAGCTCAGTAAACCCAAAAGCTGGCATCAACACATTTAGGAAACAAACTGAGGTGTTGCACAATTTTTGACTAAAGAAAAATTATAGTTCATGATTTAATAAATAAAGTTTCCCATATTTTATCTATAAATTTATATTCATCAGTGCTGGGAAGGTGATGAATTAAATAATAATAATTAAATACACTGTTTTTATAGTTTTACAGCCGAATGTTCTGTTTCTTCTTCCTGCCTCTTTCTGAGGCCAAAATGTTTAAAAGAATATTACACTTTTCACTTTGTTCTCTCAGTAATGGCCCTGACAGTGTCTCCCCTGTGTCTCCCTCACTCAATACTGTTAATACTAATAACTGTTATTAAAGACATTTGAGAGCTCAACATTCCTGTTTATCGCTGCTTCTTAATAAACAATAATTCCTGCAGTTCAGATAATATGCCGCGTGCCAAACCTTCATGTAGCAAAGTGTTCTGCATATGAATCATAGACTATGCATATGAATGCAAAACTTTGGAGGCTGTAATTCTATTAATTCCCACTAGGTAGCACTGTTCCCCTTTTACAGAAAGGAGACATGAGATTAGCTTTGGATTTTTGTTTTAGTTATTTTTTTTATCGGTGATTTGGACATCCATTCCTCTCCTGCAAATGCAAAGAACAAGATGCTCTTGAGGCTTACTGCTGGTGCGTGCGTGCGTGCGTGCGTGCGTGCGTGCGTACGTGCGTGTATGCGTGCGTGCGCGTGTGCGCATATACGTGGACATAAGTGTGTTTCTGTAACTGGCTGAAATCATAGGTCATGTGACAGGACCTGTTGGAACAGCGTGACGGTGAACACACAAACATGTCACTGTTGAGTTACTATGGCGATCAATCAATCAAATAGTCAATCAACTTGTGGGACTGTTTGCACTGTGGCTCTCCAAAACTGTGAGATCAATCAAACCGCAAGGTGCAGTGTGTTCTGGTGCCTCTCCTCTCTTACACTGCAAACGGGAACAGAAACTGCCAAACGGGAATTTAAATATATACAGGTAGGGAACTAAGCAAATGGAAACAGTCGCTGCTCCATCTACTGAAGGTCGTTGCTGCATTACTGAAGGTCGTTGCTGCATTACTGAAGGTCGTTGCTGCATTACTGAAGGTCGTTACTGCATTACTGAAGGTCGTTGGTGGATCTGCGGTGTTTGGTGATTTCCCCATGTGGGCGGGGGTTCGATCCCCTCCACAGCACTCGGTCGGCTCTGGTCCCTTCTCTATCTGATGCCGTCTTTCGACTCCCTGTTGGCCTTTTTCAGTTTATATATTTTTTCCCCTCAGAACACATGCAGGCACTCCTACTGGCTACAGATGCTGCATTTTCTGCATAGTTTCCATGTTGAGTAGATCACCACAGCCACGCAAGCATGCCTGCACGCACGTACGTACGTACGCACACATACAGTACATTTACATTTTAGGTATTTGGCAGACGCTCTAATCTAAAGAAACCTATGCACAGCTGGATATTTTACTGAAGCAGTTCTGGATAAGTACCTAAACATACAGCGGCTGTGCCCCCCACATGGGACTCAAACCTGCAACCGACTCTCACTGCTACATTGCACAAATACCTGTAGACTTCATACAATGCACACGCATATGTACGCATGTATGCACACACACAGACACGCAAACACACTCATGGGCACACATTGGAATACATGTGCATATTATGTACACACATACACACACACACTCTTCTGAGTGACATTTAACCCCCCACCAGCAATCTGCACACACAGCAGAGGCAGATTACGTCAACCCATCAATCAACCATTTAACTAAACATAGTGCCGTCAGCACAGGCATTGTCCCAGAGCACTATCACCCAGACCAACCACATAGTCCTACAAGCATAACCACATAGGATAGACTAACTTTAGTTTTACCAACATCAAGCTTGTTGAAATATAAAGCTGTAGGCTACAATGGGATAATACTTATTTTAAAAAGATCTTCTGTTATATAATTATGAGTAGCTCTGGGCGAAGTACATCTGGTTGGCAAATGAATAACATAACGAGGAACACATTTCCTAAACTTTCCCAAACTTTCGCAGCTTTTTAAAAAATATATTTAAAATTGATCCAGTGATTCTCCTCTGTCCTTCTTATGGTCCACCAGTAGGGGGCCCCCTTTTCTCTTCTGATGAGACATCAGCGCACTGCTGCAGAGCGGTAAGAAAAGGCCTATTGCTGTTGCTGTAAAAGCCTGGGAAGCAAACAGATTGTGTTTTTTAGGGTTCAGAATATAGGTTACAGAAGTTCTCCGTGGCTTAGCCTCACCAGCCCGTCCACGGGACCCACAGACCGTTGTCTTTTCCGCGCATCGCCAGTGGCGCGAGGGACGAACGGAATTCGCCGCTCTTCAAAACGGCAAACAGCCGACAATGAGCGAGTGCGTCGTTATCGCTGGGGCACGGCAGCACGTTTATGTAGCGTATGATTTCTTTCCCAAATTATTATGTATTTTAGCAATTTTTATCCTTTTTACCCCTGTTGCCCCCCCCCCCTTTTTTTTTTTTGCACAGTAGCCTGTATTTTTCAAGATTTTCTCAGGTTTGGATGGACACTGCCGGCATTACCATGAAGTTTAGAGAAAAGTAGGCTATGTGATTTTTTTTCCCCACACAGTGGCCGAGAATGTCAAATAAAGAAACTGAAGTGGGTTTTACGAGAAGAGGAGGAAATGCCTCAGGAATATGACCGTAATGTTTTCATAAGAGAGAGGGAGCGCGAGAATGTGTGGGCCAACTGAAGCCAGATTGAATTGGTTATGTTTAATGGATGATGTCACCCCCCCCCCCCCTCTCTCTCTCTCTCTCTCTCTCTCTATTTCTCTCAGTTTAGTGCAGTTCAAAATAATCCTCAATTGTTTGTTTGTATGGGACAAAATACAATAATTATTGCCAGTAAAACTTTTTATATAGCTAGCTTTGTGCAGTAAGCTTACTCATCTCTCCACGGAGGAAGGTTGTTTTAAACATTGCTCAGATCGAGAAAGAGTTGGGACGAGGTGTGATATTTGTGGAAAAGGGGGTAGGCTACCCTTCATGTGTTTGTAGTAGCCTAGCTTTGCCATGTTGTGAGAAGGTCAGCCCAGCGGTAACGGCTCGTTACACAGGCTACCTTAAAGGCCATGCTGTCGCACTACAAACGACAACACAAAACGGGTGTGTTCTAAAGTTCTTTGGTCACGTCTTTTGACTCCTGAATGAATACAATTCTCATGGTATATTTGTCCCACCGTGTGGCCAACTCAAAGTCAACAGTTTCCCCCGGACCCGTCCCCTAGACTGCATAGCCTACCGTCCACACACCCCTCCCATTACTCATTCTTTTTTGGGCTGTAGGCCTTGTCTCGTGAATGATTAGGTCTGTTGTGACTAAAGTGACACATTTGTCTCAAAATCCTCTCTTTGACATTGTGACCATTGCCGTCCTGTTCTGTGTCTCTACCTGTTATTTCAGGTAAACTATGGGTGCAAAATGAATTTGTATACTGTCATAGTCCACAGCAATACATTTGCTTAAACCTTAATTAATAAACAGACTCATATTGTAGGCATGCTTACATATTCTCTTCTTTTGTTTGCGAAATAAATGTAGTTTATCTTACATTCAGTCTCCTTGTCTTAGGGTTCAATTATAAACATTTATTATTTTAATCTCAAGTGCAAGTCAGACAGATGTAAATATGAAATAAAATGGGCCTCTGTGCATTGTGAGTCCAGAGGCAAATCGTATGTACGGGCAATGCAGGCAACTGCCTGGGGCCCCGAGCATTGGTGCACCCTGAGGGCTGAGATTTAGGAGTTTTTACATGACAGGGGAAATCGGGGAGTCGGCTGCGATCGGCAGTCTTATACAGTGAGTGAAGACATATCCTCATGACCTTAAAATACCGTACAGTGATAAAGTATGCAATTCCTTAGTCAGAACAAACCTAATCATTCAAGGAGCCAAGGCCTTGCACAGCCAAAAAAAGACTGAGAAACAGGGAGGAGGGTGAGGCGAAGGGTCTGGTCTGGAGGAAACACGGCCGTGTAACGGTGTCTGATTTGCCTACATCGGTGGGGAAAAACTGATCCTGAGAATTGCATCCAATCAGAAGTAATTAATACCACAAACTATTCAAAACACGCTCCCGTTTCGTAGTGCAACAACACGGCCTTCAAGGTAGTCTAATGCATAGGTCTAACGTTACTACGAGCCCCCACCGCCCCCAACACGGCCTTCAAGGTACTCTAACGTTACTACCACCATAGTTCAGTGGTTACTACGAGCCCCGGCCCCCCACCGCCCGGGCAGAGCGGCGCGCCAGCCGAGGGAGGGGCCAGACACAAAAATGCGCCTGGTCTCAGCAAAAATCAAACGGACCCATAGAAAGCGGTCGAAGGGGATAGCAGACGACTCGATTAAACACATAACAATATCCTACACGTTGTAAATTACCCCCCAGATTCATATTCTGGTGGATTAAATAGTCTTTCAGCACGATCGAGTCTGCTAACTGCAGAGGACACGGGAACTCCGTCCTTTCGGTGTCGTTGTTGCCAGGAATACCGTAGAAGAGAAAGGCGACCGTTTCTCCACGGTCCACTTCTTCACAGATCGCTCAGTTATTAGTTTTTTTTAAAGGTGTAAAGTTAGACAATAACGCTGTGGGAAAATGACTTGTACAATAAGCAGTTTATTTGGCACCCTGGTCGTTCTGCTTCTCTGGCGTGTGGAAGACGTTGCAGAAGCGTGCAGCTGTTCTCCGGTTCATCCCCAACAGGCATTTTGCAATGCAGACATCGGTAAGTAGTGCGTTAAAGTGACTTGTAACCGCTCGTGTATTTAGCCAGTAGTTGTCATCGTCAGAGTAGACGTGTAGTCCTTTACTGAACAAGGGTTTGTGGTGAACAGATCTGAGCACTTTTGCAACGTCGCCTACAGCAGGCTAGTCTCGTACGACAACACAACCAATGACGTACAAAAACATTTCAGCTAGGTAGCGTTAGCCTTTCCCACTGGGTCCATCGCCATCGCATTCACTTTTATTTTGAATTATAACGGGGTTAAAGCAATGCTCAATTTTGTAGGCCTACGTAAGACTACAAGCATCACTGTTTTGGCTTTCGTTTCTTTAGACATACTATACATCTAATTCTTAACTACGTTTAGTTGACGGGTGTCTGAAGTTAACTTCTAGACCGAAGTGGAGTGTTTTGACTAGGCTACTGCTCGCGAGCTAGCGTTGCAGACAGACTAAATTATGATAGCTAGATGTAAATACAGTCATTTATTGGGTCCATATGGAAATGTGTTCATTTTGACCACACCAGTGACGAAGCAAATAAAATACTAAGTTACAGCCGATCAGATTGCGATTGTTCCATAATCCACGGGAAACAGCCCAGACTTGATGAACTAACGGCTAACGTTACTGTAATAAGCACTGCGTTATTGGCTTCTGTTTGTCTCGACCGTGTCTTGGGATCGCAGCCAGATCACTTGGACTTAAACGTGGTTTGGAAAGAATCAGGTCACCCCAAAACCTTTCCCTCACACGATGTGCGCTGCGAAATCTCTTAGCTTATACGGTCTATGGTAGTATTTTAAAGACTTTTTCAAGGATTATTGGTCTTACACCTTAACTACGTAGCCTAGGTGCCGGACAGTGGCCGAATTTACTAGCTAGCTTTTATTCAATTTATTTTTAATGCAGCTAACTTAGCTGGCTAGTCTGAGCATTTCGACATTGACACCATTGTTATTATAGGACATTATCCATTCATAGCAGTTTATTCGAAAATGTATTTTTTGGTAATGCACTTATCTCGTTGTTTACATAGTTGGCACAGAATGTCTTTGGACGTTTTTGCGGAGGTAGGCTATAGCCTAGATCAGGGACCCCCACCCAGACTCAGTCATCCAGGGGACCCGCATCATAAGTTAAAAGGAATATATTTTAAAAAAGGTTTTATATTTTGAAATATTTCCCCAAATATTTATATAGACATTGCATATCAAGTTTGGCCAGGGACCCCCTACAGTACCTTCATGGACCCCCTGTTGAAACCCCAGGCTCTAGTGTTTTGAGATTTCGGAGGTGAAGAGTTGCTTTTTTGATGGCGTATTGAAATGTAGTTTAGGCCACTGTGGAAATATTGCATACACCTACAAATTATATGTAGGCCTACCGTGTTTACTGTAAGCCAGGGATACTCTGGCCCGCGAATCCAAATCCGGCCTGTTTTTCTTTTCTCCCAGGTAATTAACTGAACAAATGAGTGCTACTGATTTATTAGACTGTCTTCACACCTGACTCACAGGTAAATAGAAGGTGGAAAACCAGCGGTTCTCGGCCTTCGAGGGCCGTGATTTGACTAACAGGGCTAGAAGCTTTCTCTGCCGTTAGCCTGGGAGCCCAGGATGTAAGTGGCTCGCGAACTGGCATAGCTACGCGCTCAGTCATTTTTTCGCGCACTGTACGTCACCCGTCTGTTTCGTTGTTTATCCCCACCCTTTTTGATGTGCCCAGTGGCGCTTCATTGGGAATCCGCCTCCACGGGGCCGCGCAGGCTGGAGGAAACTCCGTGAGAGTATTTACACGCAGGCTCAAACATGCCTAAATCTATCGACTCGTGTGCGCCTTCTCCTCAAGAGTTAAAAGTTATCCAACTGGAACACAACGTGTTCGCAGAGAAAGCCGCTGTGTTGACAATGGCTGGTGATTTTTTGAATCCACAAGCTACTCTGACCGCGCGGTGTCTGTCATGTTTGCCCTTTAAAGGGAAATGTATAGTTTATATATTGTATATATAGTTACTGTATAGTAGGTCTGCAGGTATTTGTGGTTTCCTTTCAATCCACAGGCACTTCATATAATTTTTTTGCTGAAAAGATGGAATTGAGTTTTCCCATCAATGACAAAGTAATCACTGGGGCTAAAACACAATGAAAACCAGCACTGTGGCCCTCCAGGACTGGAGTTAAACGTGCAGACAATGCGGCCCTCCAGGGCTGGAGTTAAACCTGCAGACACTGCGGCCCTCCAGGACTGGAGTTAAACCTGCAGACACTACGGCCCTCCAGGACTGGAGTTAAGCCTGCAGACACTGCGGCCCTCCAGGACTGGAGTTAAGCCTGCAGACACTGCGGCCCTCCAGGACTGGAGTTAAGCCTGCAGACACTGCAGCCCTCCAGGACTGGAGTTAAATCTGCAGACACTGTGGCCCTCCAGGACTGGAGTTAAACCTGCAGACACATTGCGGCCCTCCAGGACTGGAGTCTGACACCTGTGCTGTCCACAGTTGCCTTTTGGATTTGGAGCAATAAACTGTAATCCATGTGGTTGTGATTCAGTTCTAAGTCTGGCCCTGTTGCACATTTCCAGAGGCTTTAATTTTCCCCCAGAAAATATTCCTCAATCCCCCTTCTTCAGTTGACCCCCCGTTTTGTGGGCTCGTCAAATCTGCCAACCTCTGTGTTGCACCGGCTGGATAATAACTCAAACCCAGCTGAATTGCTATCCTGTGGTTGGCTCTTGCTAGGCTTATCATGCAGGGGAAGTCTAAATACAGCTGAACAGTCCTAGTACAACTGAGCCTTCCAAATTCAGTTGAGCATTCCAAATATGATTAAACATTCCAAATTCAATTTAATATTCCAGACAGAATTTAACATTCCGGATGTAAGTGAACATTCAAAACAGGATTGAGCATTCCAAATATGGTTGGAAATTCCAATTATAACAGAACATTCCAAAATACAGTAGAGCATTCAAATCAAAGTGAGTAGTGTAACTGGAAAATTACACGTTCCCCTTGTACAAGCGTGAAGGATGTTTAATAGAGTTCCACAGAAACTGATGTGTCACCAAAGTCATGGTTGCTCACCGATGAGGTTGTTCTAACTTGTCTTATGCCATCATGTGATTTATTATGCAATCCACATGATTATTCTGCATATGGAATTTTTGAGAAAAGCAGATATGAGTACGACCCCCATGTCATGCTGCTGTTAACAGGGGCTCACAGATGCTTATTTAACAGCCCTGCTGTTGTTAACAGGGGCTCACAGATGCTTATTTAACAGCCCTGCTGCTGCTGCTGTTAACAGGGGCTCACAGATGCTTATTTAACAGCCCTGCTGCTGCTGCTGTTAACAGGGGCTCATAGATGCTTATTTAACAGCCCTGCTGCTGCTGTTAACAGGGGCTCACAGATGCTTATTTAACAGCTCTGCTGCTGCTGCTGTTAACAGGGGCTCATAGATGCTTATTTAACAGCTCTGCTGCTGTTAACAGGGGCTCACAGATGCTTATTTAACAGCCCTGCTGCTGCTGTTAACAGGGGCTCACAGATGCTTATTTAACAGCTCTGCTGCTGTTAACAGGGGCTCACAGATGCTTATTTAACAGTCCTGCTGCTGCTGTTAACAGGGACTCATAGATGCTTATTTAACAGCTCTGCTGCTGTTAACAGGGGCTCACAGATGCTTATTTAACAGCCCTGCTGCTGCTGTTAACAGGGGCTCACAGATGCTTATTTAACAGCCCTGCTGCTGCTGTTAACAGGGGCTCACAGATGCTTATTTAACAGCTCTGCTGCTGTTAACAGGGGCTCACAGATGCTTATTTAACAGCCCTGCTGCTGCTGTTAACAGGGGCTCATAGATGCTTATTTAACAGCTCTGCTGCTGTTAACAGGGGCTCATAGATGCTTATTTAACAGCCCTGCTGCTGCTGTTAACAGGGGCTCACAGATGCTTATTTAACAGTCCTGCTGCTGCTGCTGTTAACAGGGGCTCACAGATGCTTATTTAACAGCTCTGCTGCTGTTAACAGGGGCTCACAGATACTTATTTAACAGCCCTGCTGCTGCTGTTAACAGGGGCTCACAGATGCTTATTTAACAGTCCTGCTGCTGCTGTTAACAGGGGCTCATAGATGCTTATTTAACAGCTCTGCTGCTGCTGTTAACAGGGGCTCACAGATGCTTATTTAACAGCCCTGCCGCTGCTGCTGTTAACAGGGGCTCATAGATGCTTATTTAACAGCCCTGCCGCTGCTGCTGTTAACAGGGGCTCATAGATGCGTATTTAACAGCTCTGCTGCTGCTGTTAACAGGGGCTCACAGATGCGTATTTAACAGCTCTGCTGCTGTTAACAGGGGCTCACAGATGCTTATTTAACAGCCCTGCCGCTGCTGCTGTTAACAGGGGCTCATAGATGCTTATTTAACAGTCCTGCTGCTGCTGTTAACAGGGGCTCACAGATGCTTATTTAACAGCCCTGCCGCTGCTGCTGTTAACAGGGGCTCATAGATGCTTATTTAACAGTCCTGCTGCTGCTGTTAACAGGGGCTCATAGATGCTTATTTAACAGTCCTGCTGCTGCTGTTAACAGGGGCTCACAGATGCTTATTTAACAGCCCTGCTGCTGCTGTTAACAGGGGCTCACAGATGCTTATTTAACAGCCCTGCTGCTGCTGTTAACAGGGGCTCATAGATGCTTATTTAACAGTCCTGCTGCTGCTGTTAACAGGGGCTCACAGATGCTTATTTAACAGCCCTGCCGCTGCTGCTGTTAACAGGGGCTCATAGATGCTTATTTAACAGTCCTGCTGCTGCTGTTAACAGGGGCTCATAGATGCTTATTTAACAGTCCTGCTGCTGCTGTTAACAGGGGCTCACAGATGCTTATTTAACAGCCCTGCCGCTGCTGCTGTTAACAGGGGCTCATAGATGCTTATTTAACAGCCCTGCCGCTGCTGCTGTTAACAGGGGCTCATAGATGCGTATTTAACAGCTCTGCTGCTGCTGTTAACAGGGGCTCACAGATGCTTATTTAACAGCTCTGCTGCTGTTAACAGGGGCTCACAGATGCTTATTTAACAGTCCTGCTGCTGCTGTTAACAGGGGCTCATAGATGCTTATTTAACAGCCCTGCTGCTGCTGTTAACAGTGGCTCACAGATGCTTATTTAACAGTCCTGCCGCTGCTGCTGTTAACAGGGGCTCACAGATGCTTATTTAACAGCCCTGCCGCTGCTGCTGTTAACAGGGGCTCACAGATGCTTATTTAACAGCTCTGCTGCTGCTGTTGTTAACAGGGGCTCACAGATGCATATTTAACAGTCCTGCTGCTGCTGTTTTATGGACCCTGATGATTGAGGAAAGAGTAGTTTCCTGAGGTCCGATATGTGTAAAAAGAAGCAAAGAATTTCTTCTAATCGCCATTTCCAGTTCTAAAAAACATTGTTAATAATGAAAAATAATAATTTAATAGAATAGAACATAGAACTCAAATGCTAAAATACATTTTGTACTACGCTAAATCAGAAAATTGGCCAAAATACAGAAAAATGCATTTTGTTAGAAAGCACATTTTATTTGGGAAGTGCATATCTATGAAGTATAATCCACATGGTGAAGGTGCAGGTTCCACAGAGGTAAAAAGCAGGTAAAAGGATATTAAAGCAAGTAAGCCTTGATTACATGTGAGCTACATACATGTATGTACACAGGACATGTGAGCTACATACATGTATGTACACAGGAGGGTGCCCGAGGCCACGTCATGCTGTGTCACAGCCCCAGAGCATGCTGGGTAAGGGCCTGTCGGGCTCTCTTTGGCGGGGGCCTCCATGGCCCCTGGTGACCTGGCCAAAAAAATCCCGAGCACTGCCAGAGCGCCTCCGGAGTGCAGGAATGGTGGGAATGCTGTGGGAATGCTGTGGGAATGGTGGGAATGCTGTGGGAATGCTGTGGGAATGGTGGGAATGCTGTGGGAATGCTGTGGTCCTTGTGAGATGACCCTCCTCCTTTCATATGATTGGTTGCGCACTGGCTGGTCATCGCGATTTGCGCAGGAGTTAAAATATTTTTATCTTGCGTGAACAGTGCGGTACTCGCGATTCGTACCGCTCCCAGCGGCATCGGCAGAATCGCGCCTTGACGCTCTCTCTCCATTGGAATTGAATGACTTCCTGCCAGACGGCGCGGGACTGCCGCTCTTGCATTTTAACTGCCCGAGCCAGTGCTGCATTCTCATTGGACAGTTAGAGTGCTACCTTTTAACTGCCAGAGCGAGTGCTGTGTTCTCATTGGACAGTTAGAGTGCTACCTTTTAACTGCCCGAGCCAGTGCTGCGTTCTCATTGGACAGTCAGCCATCCTGTACCGAGAGAAACGGGTATTTTGTGAATGTGTACAAGGACCAGGAGTTTAACTTTTATTTTACCAATCAGGGAGTCTTCTGCTCCTGACTCCAGCCCAGCTAATCCCCACCCCAGCGCTGTGGTACTTGTGGAAACACTGTTTCTCTGTTTCAGGGCAGGAGAGTACCTGTGGAAACACTGCTTCTCTGTTTCAGGGCAGGAGAGTACCTGTGGAAACACTGTTTCTCTGTCTCAGGGCAGAAGAGTACCTGTGGAAACACTGTTTCTCTGTTTCAGGGCAGGAGAGTACCTGTGGAAACACTGTTTCTCTGATTCAGGGCAGAAGAGTACCTGTGGAAACACTGTTTCTCTGTCTCAGGGCAGAAGAGTACCTGTGGAAACACTGTTTCTCTGTTTCAGGGCAGGAGAGTACCTGTGGAAACACTGTTTCTCTGATTCAGGGCAGAAGAGTACCTGTGGAAACACTGCTTCTCTGTTTCAGGGCAGGAGAGTACCTATGGAAACACTGTTTCTCTGTTTCAGGGCAGGAGAGTACCTGTGGAAACACTGTTTCTCTGCTTCAGGGCAGGAGAGTACCTGTGGAAACACTGTTTCTCTGTCTCAGGGCAGGAGAGTACCTGTGGAAACACTGTTTCTCTGTTTCAGGGCAGGAGAGTACCTGTGGAAACACTGTTTCTCTGATTCAGGGCAGGAGAGTACCTGTGGAAACACTGTTTCTCTGATTCAGGGCAGGAGAGTACCTGTGGAAACACTGTTTCTCTGTTTCAGGGCAGGAGAGTACCTGTGGAAACACTGCTTCTCTGTCTCAGGGCAGGAGAGGGTTTCAGAGATGTGTTAAGTGCTTACTCATATCCTCCCTGTGGCTGTCACAGAGCCAGAGTCTGCTGACCTCGCATCATCCCCCTTTATGTGTTTTTAGAGGGGAAAAAAACAAGCTAAAATTAGGGTTTGGAAAAGCTTGAGTGCCACGCGCCGCTGATCACATGACCATCCATGCCGCTGAGAAAGGAAAAGGGGGCGTGTCTACAGTTTCACAGGAAGCTGAGAGTACCAGTCAGCATGGAGAAAAATTGTAGGAGAAACTCATTAAATAAAATTTGACAGGTGTGTTGCCATAGTAATACAGTCACGCTCAGGGTATGGAATCAGCCAATTAAAAACCTTCCTCTGTGGTCAGGGAAAGGCTGCTCATGGCTGGATCATATCATATTTTTGGGAATCAGTTAGCGAGCGACCTCTGACCCCTGACCTCCCCCATGGGGTCGAGCATTGGTAAGGGCCTCTTCTGTCCAGGCCGCAAAATATTAATATCATGGAAATATATCACAGCTTTCCATACCATATTCTACCATACTGTATCAATATCTTTATAGTTGCTGAATATAACCAACAAGGTGCTGTTTTAAGTGTGAATGTTTAAGTGCAAAAGCTCATAACTGTTGTTGTTTGTGTAAAATGTACTGTGTGGGAGATCATCGACTTCAAAGGCTTTTGTGTGTTTTCGTTGTTCTTGGCTGGCGGTTTGGTTTCTTTAAGTTACTATTACTGTTCACAGTAAACAGCTGTTGTACAAGATAATGGAAAAAACGCGTGCGTGCGTGTGCGTGCGTGCGTGTCTGTGGGAGTGTTTTGGTCTGGATAGAGGGCAGATTACACACAGGCAGCTGGACCATCTAGTCTCTGTGTGTCTCTCTCTCCACCATGGTGTGTGTCACTGGCTGGAGAAGCTTGTGGACCTGTGGTACTCTGTGTGTCTCTCTCTCCACCATGGTGTGTGTCACTGGCTGGAGAAGCTTCTGGACCTGTGGTACTCTGTGTGTCTCTCTCTCCACCATGGTGTGTGTCACTGGCTGGAGAAGCTTCTGGGCCTGTGGTACTCTGTGTGTCTCTCTCTCCACCATGGTGTGTGTCCCTGGCTGGAGAAGCTTCTGGACCTGTGGTACTCTGTGTGTCTCTCTCCACCATGGTGTGCGTCCCTGGCTGGAGAAGCTTCTGGACCTGTGGTACTCTGTGTGTCTCTCTCTCCACCATGGTGTGTGTCCCTGGCTGGAGAAGCTTCTGGGCCTGTGGTACTCTGTGTGTCTCTCTCTCCACCATGGTGTGTGTCACTGGCTGGAGAAGCTTCTGGGCCTGTGGTGCTCTGTGTGTCTCTCTCCACCATGGTGTGTGTGTCCCTGGCTGGAGAAGCTTCTGGACCTGTGGTACTCTGTGGCGCTACGCTCTGGCGACTGTGCTACTGTGCTGTGAGCCGGTTATCCCCACATCTCTTCCCTGGACTGGGGATGGGGGGTGCAAGGATTCTTGTTTATTTACCATTCTGCTGAGCTGCGGTCGGCTACTCACAGGAATTCAGAGGGAGTCGGCCTGATTTGGACAAAAAAAGAGGGTGGAAAAAACCTGAAATTGTCCGGTCCAAACCAGAGTTATGTCCGGCATGCACCAAGGACCTGTCCCGGAATTCATCACGGGCCTGTCCCAGAATTCAATATGAATCTGTTACAGAATTAATTACAGACCTGAACCAGAATTCAACATGGACTTGTCCCAGAATTCAACATGGATCTGTCCCAGAATTCCACCAACAGGCTTGGGGGGGGGGAAGTAGAGAGTCAGGTGGTGCGTCCCAATATTCTTCACTCCTCACCTCCTTTCCTCCACTCGTCTCCTACGGAAGCAAAACGTTATACAATGTACCTGACATTGTGGTTTGCGTCGAGACATTAATATGTAACCGTTAATATGTATTTAATATGTAATCAGCAACATTAGTTTAAGGACACAAAGATGGGTTTCCGGGGCACGGAGGAGAGGAGGTGGTAGTGGAGGAAGGGAGGAGAGGAGGTGGTAGTGGAGGAAAAGAGGGTGCATTTTACGAGTGTTGGGACGCAGCCATGGAGTGAAAGAGAGAAAGTGAGGGAGGGACCAGCAAAGACAGAGTGCTGACTGCAGTTTGTTGTCTGTCTGGAGGAAAGGGCGGTTCCGTCTATCTACATCAGAATTGTGTATGCGTGTGTGCGTGCGTGTGTGTGTGTGTGTGCGTGTGTGCGTGTGTGTGCGTGCGTGCGCGGGATGGTAATAAGAGAGTAGACTCCGAGCAGCATAGCTTAGCATAGCATAATGTAGCTTAGCAGGATGTTAATGAGAGAATAGACAGTGCAGCATAGCTTTGTGTAGCATAACAGTGTAGGCTAGGCTAGATGCTAGTGAGAGAGTAGTATTGGTGCAGCTTAGCTTAGCTTAGCGCCTCTACAGAGTTGTAGAAAGTTTGGACAGGTGCCCGTGTTGTGTCCTTTCTCCTGAGTGTAGAAACGGAAATATAATATACCACAAGCTGCGTAAGCTTTCAGGACTGAGCACCCACTACTGTCTGTTGTACGATAAACAGACTCAGCCCTTAGCATTCTCACGTGAACTTGATTTATTGAAAATGCCAGATGGAGCCTTATAATGTCAACCTCCCACAAAAGGTCACGCTCTGTTACCTGATATCCTGATTGGCTGATTTCCAGAGTGGCTGATATCCCGATTGGCCGATTTCCAGAGTGATTGATATCCCGATTGGCTGATTTACAGAGTGGTTGATATCCTGATTGGCTGATTTCTAGAGTGGCTAATATCCCGATTGGCTGATTTCTAGAGTGGCTGATTTCCAGAGTGGCTGATATCCCGATTGGCTGATTTCTAGAGTGGCTGATATTCCGATTGGCTGATTTCCAGAGTGGCTGATATCCCGATTGGCTGATTTCTAGAGTGGCTGATATCCCGATTGGCTGATTTCTAGAGTGGCTTATTTCCAGAGTGGCTGATATCCCGATTGGCTGATTTCTAGAGTGGCTGATATCCCGATTGGCTGATTTCCAGAGTGGCTGATATCCCGATTGGCTGATTTCTAGAGTGGCTGATTTCTAGAGTGGCTGATATCCCGATTGGCTGATTTCCAGAGTGGCTGATATCCCGATTGACTGATTTCCAGAGTGGTTGATATCCCGATTGGCTGATTTCCAGAGTGGCTGATATCCCGATTGGCTGATTTCTAGAGTGGCTGATATCCCGATTGGCTGATTTCTAGAGTGGCTGATATCCTGATTGGCTGATTTCCAGAGTGGTTGATATACTGATTGACTGATTTCTAGAGTGGTTTTCTTTTGCTGTAAAGTATGTAATTTTGAAACCTCAGAACGGAAGGTCTGACGTGGTTCTTTAGCACCACAGAGCGGAAGGTCTGACGTGGTTCTTTAGCACCACAGAGAGGAAGGTCTGACGTGGTTCTTTAGCACCACAGAGCGGAAGGTCTGACGTGGTTCTTTAGCACCACAGAGCGGAAGGTCTGACGTGGTTCTTTAGCACCACAGAGCGGAAGGTCTGACGTGATTCTTTAGATGCACTCACTTTCTGATTGGCAGCCCACTAAACGGTCACACTGTTGATTGGTTAAAATAATTGTGCAGTAAAGAAGTGACCAATCTGTGACTAGAATATTCTTACTATCATAGTATTTGTTTTCTTTGGTTCTTTATGCATCATATAACTTAAAAAAATATGGATTTTGACTGCGCAACAAGCTGAAAAAAAGCACAATTCAGAGACAATACAGTAATATAACACAGTGTAATGTAACGCAGGGCAATGTAACGCAGGGCAATGTAACGCAGGGTAATGTAACGCAGTGCAATGTAACGCAGGGTAATGTAACGCAGGGTAATGTAACGCAGGGTAATGTAACGCAGGGTAATGTAACGCAGTGTAAAGCAAGGGTAGTGCTCACTCTGGTGAAACCATAGTCCGTAGAAACACATTTAATTTGTCTGCAAATGTATATAAATAATATAAATTAGTTGGGTGTAAAAAGGTTGTTGTAGCAATGAATTTAACAACTGGCTCATGCACCGTGCTGAGGTACCTACAGTATACTGGGTGCCTGCTATGCTACATCTCCATCTGCTGGATGGATGATATATTACTGCAGTATACTGGGTGCCTGCTATGCTACAGCTCCATCTGCTGGATGGATGATATATTACTGTAGTATACTGGGTGCCCTGCTATGCTACAGCTCCATCTGGTGGATGGATGATATATTACTGCAGTATACTGGGTGCCTGCTATGCTACAGCTCCATCTGCTGGAAGGATGATATATAACTGCAGTATACTGGGTGCCATGCTATGCTACAGCTCCATCTGCTGGATGGACGATATATTACTGCAGTATACTGGGTGCCCTGCTATGCTACAGCTCCATCTGGTGGATGGATGATATATTACTGCAGTATACTGGGTGCCCTGCTATGCTACAGCTCCATCTGCTGGATGGACGATATATTACTGCAGTATACTGGGTGCCTGCTATGCTACAGCTCCATCTGCTGGATGGATGATGTATTACTGCAGGTGCACCGTAAGTATCAACAGATAAACATAGGAGTAGATATGAAGGTTTTCATGCGTAGGGGGTACATATGCCACGTGTGTGTGTTTGTGTGTTAGTGTTGGGCTGATTGGGTTGGGTTTGCGTAGGGGGGGTACATACGCCACGTGTGTGTGTTAGTGTGTTAGTGTTGGGCTGATTGGGTTGGGTTTGCGTAGGGGGGTACATACGCCACGTGTGTGTGTTTGTGTGTTAGTGTTGGGCTGATTGGGTTGGGTTTGCGTAGGGGGGTACATACGCCATGTGTGTGTGTTTGTGTGTTAGTGTTGGGCTGATTGGGTTGGGTTTGCGTAGGGGGGTACATACGCCACGTGTGTGTGTTTGTGTGTTAGTGTTGGGCTGATTGGGTTGGGTTTGCGTAGGGGGGTACATACGCCATGTGTGTGTGTTTGTGTGTTAGTGTTGGGCTGATTGGGTTGGGTTTGCGTAGGGGGGTACATACGCCACGTGTGTGTGTGTTTGTGTGTTAGTGTTGGGCTGATTGGGTTGGGTTTGCGTAGGGGGGTACATACGCCACGTGTGTGTGTTTGTGTGTTAGTGTTGGGCTGATTGGGTTGGGTTTGCGTAGGGGGGTACATATGCCATGTGTGTGTGTGTTTGTGTGTTAGTGTTGGGCTGATTGGGTTGGGTTTGCGTAGGGGGGTACATACGTCACGTGTGTGTGTTTGTGTGTTAGTGTTGGGCTGATTGGGTTGGGTATGCGTAGGGGGGTACATACACCACGTGTGTGTGTTTGTGTGTTAGTGTTGGGCTGATTGGGTTGGGTTGGTTTGAGGGATCTTGGCTCAAGCCGTAGGTTTGCCTTTCTAAATTTGGACATGACCGAACAGTGCTCGTAGCTTAGCGGGCTCTAACCTCTGCTCTCCTCTTCCTCCCCCTCTTCATCTTAATCAGTCATCAGGGCAAAGGTGGTCGGGGGGAAAGAGGTGGATTCTGGGAATGATATCTACGGTAACCCCATAAAGAGGATCCAGTATGACATCAAACAGATCAAGGTAAGATGATAATAATAGTCATCATCATCATCATCGTATATATAGCGCCTTTCACAGTCTCTAAATGTTACTGAACCTCAGCTTCAGTTGATGTGATTGGTCAGATAAAGGTGGGCAGGTATGACACCTGATGCATAATCTTCAGTGAAGTGCTGTCAGTTTGAGTTTGGGGAACAGGTACAGAGAGGTGAGCCTCTGGGGCAATGCTAGGTGCGTGCGTGCGTGCGTGCGTGCGTGCGTGCGTGCGTGCGCGCGTGCGTGCGTGTTAACCCTTCACCTGTGTACAGATGTTTAAAGGGCCAGAACGGGACATTGAGGCCATCTTCACTGCTCCTTTCTCAGCCGTGTGCGGAGTGAACCTGGACACCAACGGCAAAAAGGAGTACCTGATTGCAGGTATGCCCCCCGCACAAGTAGAGCTGTACCTGAGAACAGGTAGGCCCCATACAGGTCACATAAATGGCACTACACCTGAGCACACGTAGGTCCCTGACAGGTGAAGGCCGTATGTGGGTTCAGCCCATAGAGTGCAGTTAAAGGGGTTCTGTATCAGTCTCTGAGTAAATGAGCCTCTTTCAGGACCATCCTGAAAGCCCTGGCCCAAAAAACAACATTCTGACACAGCGTAGTGTGCTGTGCTAAGTGTGGATTGAGCTGTACTAAGTAGTGTGCTGTGCTAAGTGTGGATTGAGCTGTACTAAGTAGTGTGCTGTGCTAAGTGTGGAGTGAGCTGTACTAAGTAGTGTGCTGTGCTAAGTGTGGATTGAGCTGTACTAAGTAGCGTGCTGTGCTAAGTGTGGATTGAGTTGTACAGAGTAGCGTGCTGTTCTAAGTGTGGATTGAGCTGTACTAAGTAGTGTGCTGTGCTAAGTGTGGTTTGAGCTGTACTAAGTGTGGTTTGAGGCGCTGTACTAAGTAGTGTGCTGTGCTAAGTGTGGATTGAGCTGTACTAAGTAGTGTGCTGTGCTAAGTGTGGATTGAGCTGTACTAAGTAGTGTGTTGTGCTAAGTGTGGATTGAGCTGTACTAACTAGCGTGATGTGCTAAGTGTGGTTTGAGCTGTACTAAGTACTGTGCTGTGCTAAGTGTGGATTGAGCTTGTACTAAGTAGTGTGCTGTGCCAAGTGTGGATTGACCTGCACTAAGTAGTGTGCTGTGCCAAGTGTGGATTGAGCTGTACTAAGTAGCGTGCTGTGCTAAGTAGCGTGCTGTGCTAAGTGTGGTTTGAGTTGTACTTAGTGTGCTGTGCTAAGTGTGGATTGAGCTGTACTAAGTAGCGTGCTGTGCTAAGTGTGGATTGAGCTGTACTAAGTAGTGTGCTGTGCTAAGTGTGGATTGAGCTGTACTAAGTAACGTGCTGTGCTAAGTGTGGATTGAGCTGTACTAAGTAGTGTGCTGTGCTAAGTTATGTACCATGTGACCGTGGCCATGCTTACCTGCTCTCTCCCCAGGTAAGGCCGAGGTGAACGGCAAGATGCACGTGACCCTGTGTGACTTCATCGTTCCCTGGGAGACCATGAGCGCCACACAGAAGAAGAGCCTGAGTCAGCGATATGAGATGGGCTGTGAGTGCAAGGTGAGGAGAGAGATGTACACAGAGAATAAGTGCAGTACCAGAATTGGAAATAAAAGCTGAATTCTACACTCAGGGGTGTGGAGACAGGGCTGCAGTCCAGCACTCTTCAACATTTACATCAATTAATTGACTTTACAGTTGGAACAGTCTGCTGCTCCTGGACTCACTCTACACGATAAAGAAATAAAATTCTTACTCTATGCAGATGACCTGATGAATATTATCAAAACAAGCAGCAGGAGTCCCACCCCCCAATTCCCATAGAGATCCATTCAAATGCAGAGAGGTTATAGTATCGCTTGTAAGAGTACCAGAAAATAAGATTCAAGAGTCTTTTATGTTGTTGGGTCACAGACCAACCAAATATAAAAAATTTAAAGGCACAGTCAACTTAGTGTATGTAAACTTATGACCCACTGGAATTGTGAAATAGTCAATTAAAAGTGAAATAATCTGTCTCTAAACAATTGTTGGAAAAATTACTTGTGTCATGCACAAAGTAGATGTCCTCACTGACTTGCCAGCACTATAGTTTGCTAACATGAAATCTGTGGAGTGGTTAAAAATTAGTTTTAATGACTTCAATCTAAGTGTATGTAAACTTCCGACTTCAACCGTATGTATCAATGCTTTTGCAACACAAGTTCACTTGTCATGCGAATAAAACTCACGTGCTGTCCCTCCTTACTCACGTGCTGTCCCTCCTTGCTCTATCACTGATCTCTCTCTCTCTCTCTCTCTCTCTCTCTCTCTCTCTCTCTCTCTCTCTCTCTCTCTCGCTCTCTCTCTCTCTCTCTCTCTCTCTCTCCCAGATAACGCGATGTCCCTCCATTCCTTGCTCTATCAGCAGACTGTGGACTGATCTCTCTCTCTCTCTCTCTCCCAGATAACGCGATGTCCCTCCATTCCTGCTCTATCAGTAGTCCAGCGGAATGCCTGTGGACTGATTGGGTGATGGAGAAGAGCACCACTGGTCGCCAGGCCAACCACTATGCTTGCATCAAGAGGAGTGATGGGTCTTGCGCCTGGTACCGTGGCGTCGCCCCTCCCAAGAAGGAGTTCATGGACATCGAGGACCCCTAAAGGACCCCACGGGCCGGTTGTTTTACTGCCCAATTAAAAAAAATTTAAAATTAAATTAAAAAAATAATTTAAAAAGCAAAAGAATAAAAGGACCATACCAAAAAAAAACTCAAATCGTTTTATAAAATGAAGAAATAAGTAAATACATGAAAAGGTAACCAGAATATACTACCAGTAAAACATAAATAATTAAGAGATTTCAAAGAAATTATAATTAAGTGAAATAATAATGAGAACAGGACACACAGATTTAGACTGGTCAAGTGATGATGTCACTCCCTCGAGTATGGCGGCTACAGGAAGTTGTGTTGCGTATTTTGGACAATCCTGAAAAAAAAGCACTTTCTGCCATAAAAAGCGCTTAACACCCTCCCCCCCCCGCCCCCCCCCCCCCCCCCCCACATGCCAATATAAATTAGTACTGATTAAAGGTGCACTATGCAGGATTTTTACCCTGGAGAATATAAAACAATCATACTCATATCTGTAGTCATATCTATGATGCACTGGCAATCTCTGTCTTTGCGCACGTTTGTCAAATCTGTGCTTCTCTGCCTGTATTTATTATTCTAAGATGTGTTCGGGACGTTTATGTGACGCTGTTTTCTGTGTGGGGAGGGGGTGGGTGTGGCTACAGAGCCTGTGGGGGTGGGATCAGGTTTCAGCGGAGCGTTAGCACGATAGCACGATAGCTCGCTACTGTAATGGCGGAGGTGAAGAAGCACAAGCACACTCCATGGCAACAGCTGAAGTTTAGAAAGGGGATGAAAAGTGACACGGAGTTGGCGTGTTTTCTGTTGGACCTGTAAGTAACGTTAGCTGTAACGATCCAGCTAGATGGGCCAAGTCTGGTACCTTGAGTGGGTGTGGTTGAGGACGGAGAAGGAGATTTATTTTACTGTAAACACACGACCACAGCTAAAAATCCTGCATAGTGCACCTTTTAAAATCACATAACAAAACTAGCTTGTCTCATGAGGAACACAAGGTGTTATTGTTCAGCTGCTAGGAAGACGCCTACCCCACCACACTCCCCACACTCCCCACACTCCACACACACACACACACACACACACACACACACACACACACACACACACACACACACACACACTTGGGTCAGATCCCACTGTGAGTGATTTCCTGTTTCTCTAAGCCGTGCTGTTTTGTCCAATCAGAAGCTTGGTGAGTCAGGACTTCCTGGTTTGGTTCAGGAATGGCGCTTTGTGGGAATAAGAGCATTCCGAAGGGCAGGCACAGTGGCTTTTTCAGAGCTATTTACACCCCCCCCCACTGCGCCCCCCCCCACCCCCCCACTGCCCCGCCCCGCCCCCCACTGCCCCGCCCCACCCCCCACTGCCCCCCCCCCCCCCGCCCCCCACTGCCCCCCCCACACTGCTCCCCGCCCCGCCCCCCACTGCCCCGCCCCACCCCCCACTGCCCCCCCCCCCCCACTGCTCCCCGCCCCGCCCCCCACTGACCCCGCCCCGCCCCCCCCACTGCTCCCCGCCCCGCCCCGTCTCCTTCTTTCTCACTGTACAGCACCTATGCATACCTTATTAGCTCTTATTTTTTAATATAATATATATTATTTAGTCTTTTTCATATTTTGATGCTGAATTTGGTGACTAAACAATCCTGGTTAGAACTAGATTTGCACTTTCCTTAGGTCTGTATGTGACTAAAGGAACAAGCAACCTTTTCTGTACACTTGTGTAGCGTCCCAGCTCTTTATATTTCTCCTACATATAAACCTTCCAGTGCTTTTGCGTTCATATTGTTTTGTGTGTGTGTGTTTGTGTGCGCATTTTGTGTGTGTGTGTGTGCGCGTTTGTGTGTGTGTTTGTGTGTGTGTGTGTGCGCGTTTGTGTGTGTGTTTGTGTGTGTGTGCGCGTTTGTGTGTGTGTTTGTGTGTGTGTGTGTGCGCGTTTTGTGTGTGTGTGTGTGTGCGCGTTTGTGTGTGTGTTTGTGTGTGTGTGTGTGCGCGTTTGTGTGTGTGTTTGTGTGTGTGTGTGTGCGCGTTTGTGTGTGTGTTTGTGTGTGTGTTTGTGTGTGTTCTATATTACATTTTTGTTTTCATTTCAGCCCAATTGAGTGTTTTCTATGTTAGTAGAGACTTGGGATCTAGTGATGGGGGTGTGGCCTAACAAATCCCTTAATGGACGGGCCTTCCGTTGCTGTCAATCTCCCGGTGGGAAAGCGATATAATTGGTCTATTAGGTACCGTTAACATGCTGGCTCCTCCCATTTTTGGAATTGCAAATCCCCTCCCCGCATCACTCTATTTGATCCTCATTTTAAGATGAATATGTGTGTTTATCTGCCTTAAGACTCGGTGTAATGTGGATGAATATGTGTGTTTATCTGCCTTAAGACTTGTGTAATGTGGATGAAAGGACACTTGTATAACGTCAAAAGAACTGCGGGTCAAACAAAACGTTGATGTCCAGGACTATGGAGGTCATAACTTTGCTTTTATCGAGGTTTACAGGTGAACAGTTTTGTATTGGAACCTGGTTGAAAGGGATGGGGAGAGCTAGCTAATCGTGGAGATAAGAGATGATGTCACCGTGTGCACCATGGAACGTTGATCTGATGACGGTCTCTGCCCCCCCAGTGCCTTTGCAGGAGTGTTTGTATGACACTCTGTTTTTTTTTACCTGAGTTTGGGGAGGACAGCTGGGCTTGCAAGGCAGATGCTGATTGGCTGGGCTTAGGTAAAGTGGATAGTGATTGGCTGGCTTGCATAGTGGATTGTCATTGGCTGTATTGAGAGCGGGATGGAGGTAGTAATGTGTTGTGTGATAAAATCCAAACTATAAATGTATACATATATTTTTGTATATGTCAAAATGTAATACATATGTTTGAAAGTACTGGTTATTGCCACATTCATATTTAATTTTACGCATACGTTTTACTGTTCAAATATATTCTCCTACATGACTAATATATGCATAAAATTGTCAAGTGGCATATTTTCGTAATATATGCTTGTATATTTTGACATATATTCAGTATATATTTTTAGAAACCTTCTTTAGTGTTTTTTGGTTGCCATGGTGAGGAGTTCCCTGCCAATCGCACCTCTCTACCAATAGCGTTTCACCTGCAAAATGTCATCTCATAGGAATCTTGCCTGCTCTAAAGACCTTTACAGTGTATGAACACAAACTAGAGGCTTTACCTGCTTTTTTTATACTCGTTCTATTGCTAGTATTAAATATATTGGGAAATGCTGACATAATTTAAAACTTGGTCAATCTGTGTTTTTACTTGTCATTTTATATTATTATTATTATTATAATTATTATTTTAATGTAATGTCTTTTTTTTATCTTTCTCTTTTTTCGGATGTTTGAGACTTGTTGTGCTGGAACCACACAGAGAGAAGTTGTGTTATGAGAAGCAGACTATGCATGTCTTTGTTTAATTCATATGTGGACATTCAGTCAATGGATGAAAATATACAGTATTATCAAATAAAAACGTAGAATTGACGACTCTGGGTGATGCTTTGGTTACTCACTGAACTGTGTGGTCTTTTAACAAAACAATCAATATTAATTTATTTAGGGTTTCCCTTCTTTACTCATGTATGAGGCCGTGACCGCACCAAGGCTGCATTACATAGAGTTAGCAGATGCTCTAGGAGAGATAGGAGTTCATCCTCCTGATTACCATGAGAAATACTGCTAGCTAGATCTGGCTAACCGCATTCCCCAGACCAGCAGGAGAAGATACACCGTCACTAAAGCACTAGTACAAGTTCACTATGCTATTCACTAAAGCACTAGTACAAGTTCACTATGCTAACCAAGAACCAAAATACACATACTGAACACATCCTGAACACATCCTGAACACATCCATAAGAAGCCCTAAGAAGGAAAAACGCAAAACCATAAAAATACCATAGCCAGAATGAGTACTAAAGGTGGGAGTCAGTGCTATGGGGTGGGGATGAGTACTAAAGGTGGGAGTCAGTGCTACGGGGTGGGGATGGGTACTAATGGTGGGAGTCAGTGCTATGGGGTGGGAATGAGTACTAAAGGTGGGAGTCAGTGCTATGGGGTGGGGATGAGTACTAAAGGTGGGAGTCAGTGCTACAGGGTGGGGATGAGAACTAGGGTTATTTCTCCGGACTCATTTTCCTATAGAACTCTATGGGGAAAAAAGTCAGGAGAAACAACCCTTAAAGTGATCCATCCACATCTACTCCATATCTGGCAACAGAGTGATGGTTTGGGGCTCGTTTGATAGCTCAGACCTTTGATAACTTACAGCCATTTAGCCAGCCATGTGTTCCATACTGTACCAGTGTAATTTACAGCTGAATCTAGTCTCACCCCCCAATTTCCATAGAGATCCATTCAAATGCAGAGAGGTTATAGTATCGCTTGTAACAGTACCTGAAAATAAGATATCGACAGTTTTTTGATGTTGATGGTCACAGACTTCAGGAAGTAACAGCATGTAAAGGATATGCGACCAAATATGAAATATGATACTTTAAAAATACGTTAAAGCAAAGGGTATGAATACTTATGTAAATGAGAACTTTTATTTTTTTATTTTTAATAAATTTGCTAAAATCTCAAAAAAACTTTTTTCACATTGTCATTATGGGGTGTTGTGTGTAGATGTTTGAGGCAAAATATGAACTCAATCTATTGTAGTATAAGTCTGTAACGTAATAAAACGTGGAGAAGGTGAAAGGGTGGGGAGACTTTCCGGCTTGACTGTATACATACACACATGCATATACATACACACATATACATTTACATTTATTGGTGTGTTTAGGGGTGACTGCTGTCCCTCTGGTTATGGCAGGCTCCCAGGTTTGCACAGCATCTTGTCCAAGAAGGATTTGTAATAGTCGGGTAAGTTTGGTTGTGTGGTTTTAAATTTTAGAAAAAAATGTTCTCTAATTTCTTTGTATTTATTGCATCGGGTCAAGAAGTGCAGCTCTGTCTCTATTTCCTGTTGACAGCAGTAGGTAGCAGTGCTAACAGTAGTAGTCTCTTCTCAAGGCAGCCATGTCTGCCGGTGGCGGCCGGTCTCTATTGCCAGGCTGTAGTCACTGACATGGAATTTGGTCAGGATCTCCCTGTTTTATATTTTTAATGGTAACAAGATATTCTGCCAAATTATATTTTCTGTTTATATTTTCTCTCTCTCTCTCTGCTCTGTGAATTATTATTATTATTTTTTTTTAAAAACCTAATTATTTTTCTGAGATGCTTTCAGATGTCAGTTACGTAAAAACGTACCTCAAAGCCCGTTGCACACCGTTTCGACTAAACATGTCGTTATCCTAAAAGCACATCTCAGTTTTTTTTTTTATTACATTATGCGCTGAAATATAATCTAAACGTGCATCTTCATTGCATCTAAGTGTACACCTACAAACGTGCATTTAACACGTCATATCGTTATGATACGCCCTAAACTCGCTCTATCCCACGAAGATTGGTCAGTTTAGGAACCAGGTACTTTAAGCCACGCCCTGTTTGTGGTGCACGAGGCATCCTTTGGCTCTTGACTCTCGAGGCAGGTGTCCGGTGCAGCTAAGACTCTGCTGGTCAACTTTAACGGTCCGGTGATATGGTACTGAAGTGTGGAGATGGAGTCGGTAAGTGCTTTCCCCGTTTAGCATTAGCTAACCCGTTTTTTTAATCACACGGTTGCCTAACGTTTCATTTGCTCTGCGAAAGGTCACATCACGGGGCTTTTCTTTTGCTAAGCACTGAAGTTACAGTTTTTAAAGTTTCTGACAAAATGCGGTTGTGTAACTTGCTAACGTTAGCGCTGTGTGTGGTCCCATATGCTAAAGGTCTGTAAAAATCATGTAGATACTTGCAAAGTAAATAAAAAAAGAAAAACATAGGCTATATGTTGGTTAGTATTATATTATATATTTGTATACAATTACATTCTTATACAATAAATGTTTTTTTTTAATAGGAAGTACTACCATGTTCGTTAGGGAACTAGCCTATTTAATTTTAGTAGCCTATTAAATGTATATGCTAGTTCTCTACGGCATATTTATTTTATAATGTTCGTACATGGCATGTGTGATTTTTATAGGATTTTACATAGCCTACCTTTTGCATATGGGATATCTTCGCTAACGGGTGGGAATTGCTGTGATCCTTTAGCTCGTTAGCGAGCCCTGCCAACACTAACACGGCCAATTAGAGCGATGGCTAACGGTAAGTTACACAAACTGTGTTTGCGGTGGCGATCACAGGAATGAGCACATGAATGCAGTGTGTATTGTGTAGGAAACACAAGTCTAGATTGTGTTGGAAATAATGCGCAGTGTTTGGATAAATTCATGGGCTGTTTGTGTTAAAACGTGAAAAACTTACTTGTCTTTACATTCATCGCTACACTATATCTGCTTTGGAAATGAGTGAATCCTTGCATGAATGTTATGACGGTGCTTGCAGGCAGATGGAGTTAACCGGCTGCCATAGATGAACAAAAATATGTTGTGCGTGTGTCTGTCTGGGCGTTTGTATTTGCACGATTGCGCTGAACCAAGCGAGCCCGCAGAAATGGCCTGCGGAGAAGGGAGGAAGTGGCATCAGGCGTGGCTGCGTCGGAAACTACCCTATGCGTGGGCCATGGGGAAGGGGAACTTGCTGTTATTTGTTTAGATTTGTAGATGACCTTTATAGCCACCTGCTACATCACTGTCCATAAACCGGTGGAATGGCCGGCTGGTTTCTAAATTATCCTGTGTGTGTGTGTGTGTGTGTGTGTGTTTTACATTTGACTGTAGCTAACTTAAATAATGTAGCTGGCATTGTTCATTGTTGCCAAGTTTCTCTGGTATGTAAAAAATCTAAAAATATTGGACAGTTTAACATAATGTAGAATAAAGTAATAACGTTATACCCTTAGCCCAGTAATAGGAACTTCACACAATTATTTTTGTCCTAGCAAATTCTCTTTTAGACCTATAATGAAGTTTACAAAGCACTGGCTAACATAAATAAAAGGAAGTCAATGGGAGTGGACAATCTACAGCTGAAGTCGGAAGTTTACATACACTTAGGTTGAAGTCATTAAAACTAATTTTTAACTACTCCACAGATTTTATGTTAGCAAACTATAGTGTTGGCAAGTCAGTTAGGACATCTGCATGACACAAGTCATTTTTCCAACAATTGTTTACAGACAGATTATTTCACTTTAAATTCACTATATCTCAATTCCAGTGGGTCAGAAGTTTACATACACTAAGTTGACTGTGCCTTTAAATTTTTAATATTTGGTGGCATATCCTTTGCATGCCGTGACTTTCCTGATGTCTGTGACCCAACAACATCAAAAGACTCTTGATATCTTATTTTCTGGTACTCTTACAAGCGGTACTATAACGTCTCTGCATTTGAATGGATCTCTATGGGAATTGGGGGGTGGGACTAGATTTAGCTGTAAATTATGCTGGAACAGTATGGAGTACATGATTGGTAAAATGGTTGTAAGTCATCAATGGTCTGAGGTATCAAACAAGCTTCAAACCATCACTCTGCTGCCAGATATGCAGTAGATATGGATGGATCACTTTAAGGGTTGTTTCTCCTGACAAATTTTCCTATTGAACTCTATGGAAAAATAAGTCAGGAGAAGAAACCCTTCAAGTTATCCATCCATATCTACTGTATTTCCGACAGCAGCGTGATGCTTTAAGGCTTGTTTGATGCCTCAGACCATTGATGACTTACAGCCATTTTACCAAACCATGTATTTCATACTGTTCCAGCATAATTTACAGCTAAATCTAGTCCCACCCCCCAATTCCCATGGAGATGGAGTGGTTTTGTATTTTACTCGTGGAGTCCCTGGGGTTCCCAGCATGCATTTGGGTGAGCTGACACTGTCCTCCTCTCTGTGCAGACAGATACAGTGCACAGAGAGTCAGAAATCAAACGTGAGACGCGCGTGGTGTAAGTGCCCAAACGCTGTCGGCTCTGCAGAAGAGATTCTGGTAGGGGCTCTGGTATAGGTGTTTTTGGTTGTGTTTACTTGGTGCTCAGAGAGGGGCTATGTGTGTGTCAGTCAGTGGGCTGCTTAGGGGAACTTGTTGGTTGCTTGTGCATGCGGTGAGCTTGTGCATGCGGTGAATGCAGTTGCTGTTTGAATTGCACTGTATGGTCATAGCGGACAGCTGGCTTATGATCACAGGATGTTTTTGAGGCATTTCTTGGAGTTTTATTACAAATAAACCAGAAGGGTGCCAGGAGCATGTACAGTTCTGCCAGTCTTTTGCTTGAGAATATTTGTGTGTGTGTGTCTGTCTATGCATGTGTGTTTGCATGTTATCAGTCTACAGGGGGCTAATGTGTGAACTGCCCTGATGAGTGTGTAAATGTGACAGAGAGTATAATGGGTAATAAGTGTTGATAAAGCTTAGTGGCTGAGCTGTGCTCTGTGTCTGTGCTGATTAGGCCTGCGGTCTAATGTGGGGCTTTCTCTATAATTATACCAACTTATCAGTGTTAGAGCAGAAGCCTACACACGTGGCTCTATACATCACCCTGGTGCTAGGTTCAACTCCAGCACATTTAATCCAGGGCCTAGGCTCAACTCCAACACATTTAATCCAGGGCCTAGGCTCAACTCCAGCACATTTAAACCAGGACCTAGGCTCAACTCCAGCACATTTAATCCAGGGCCTAGGCTCAACTCCAGCACATTTAATCCTGGTCCTAGGCTCAACTCCAGCACATTTAAACCAGGACCTAGGCTCAACTCCAGCACATTTAAACCAGGGCCTAGGCTCAACTCCAGCACATTTAATCCTGGGCCTAGGCTCAACTCCAGCACATTTAATCCAGGGCCTAGGCTCAACTCCAGCACATTTAAGACAGGGACTAGGCGCAACTCCAGCACATTTAATCCTGGGCCTAGGCTCAACTCCAGCACATTTAAACCAGGACCTAGGCTCAACTCCAGCACATTTAATCCAGGGCCTAGGCTCAACTCCAGCACATTTAATCCAGGGCCTAGGCTCAACTCCAGCAAATTTAATCCAGGGCCTAGGCTCAACTCCAGCACATTTAATCCTGGGCCTAGGCTCAGCTCCAGCACATTTAATCCTGGGTCTAGGCTCAACTCCAGCACATTTAAGCCAGGGACTAGGCGCAACTCCAGCACATTTAAGCCAGGGACTAGGATCAACTCCAGCACATTTAATCCAGGGATTTAGGATTAACTCGAGCACATTTAAACCACGGACTAGGATCAACTCCAGCACATTTAAACCAGGGAGTAGGATTAACTCCAGCACATTTAAGGCAGGCTCTTGGAGCTGGCACTTTAGCGCTGGGTTCAGGAGAAGTGATGTTTCTCTACGGGATAAGCAGTGTGGTCTCTGCTATCTGCACTCTGCACATACTGATATATAAGGCAGTAGTGCTGTTAACATACAACACACAACTGTCAAGAGCAACCCAGGGACAGAACAGAAGGGTGTGGGTGTGTGTGTTGTTAGGGTTATAAAGTTTCTGAAAAATATCCCTTTCTGAGGAATTTTGAGGTAATTTTGGACATTTTGAAGTACTTTTGGGAATTTATACTGTTAACAATATTTTTCATAAATCGTAAGTATGTCTTTTGATTTTTTATGTATTGAGGGGATCACTCCAACTACTTTGCACACATTGTTAGGGAGAAAACCAGGGGTTTTAAGAAATGTCAAACAAACATGATGTTGGTTTAGCACAATAAGAACACATTTATTTGTATGTTTTTTTTTCAAAAGCAGTATGTTAACAAAAAGCATATTCAACAAGGAAACACAAATGCAAAAATATATTTTAGTCATTTTTTTGCATCTAAGACACAAAATTAGATAGTTGTTTAAGCTTATTTTAGTCAAAGGATGGTTATTCCTAATAGGCTATATAATATATATTAGGAATAACTTCATCTTTTGACCAAAATAGGGTTGAACAAAATGTTTTACTTGACTTGCTTGACCTAGGCTAAATATGAATTATGTGCTTTGTGAAATTCCCCAAAGCTCTCCAGAAAGGGCCCGTTCAGCACATTCTGTTTGTTTTCTTCAACCTTTTTGTGTTTTATCAGCTTTGTTTAAGTTTAAGCAATTTGGTGATTGTTACAGTGAGTGCTGCTTTTCCCTGGGAAAGTGTGAAAGATTACTGAAGGTTACCTGGAAAATTCCCTCCCTTTGCAACCCTAGTGTGTGTGTCTGTGTGTGTGTGTGTGTGTGTGTGTGTGTGTCTGTGTGTAAAATGATGGATGAAGTGTACTTTATTGTTTATTAAATGTCTTCTATGCTCAGAAAAAGTGTTACTATGATACTATTAACCAGAGGAGAAAGTTTGGAGAGCACATAGCAAGGGATGTGAGACCGTTCCTCCGTACAGAATCTCTCCAGATCCTTCAGCATCCTTGAAGCATTTTTGTGTAGATTCTGAGGTATGCTTTGGATCATTGTCCTGCTGGACTCAGTTTTAGATTTGAGCCAGATTGTCCTTCAGCAGCAGTCCCCAGGTTAGATTAGAGGGGTGTGGTGTTTGGGTGGAGAAGGCAGGTTTGTGTACTAGTGGGGTAGTGGAGTGTGTAGTAGTGATGGAGTATGCGGTTTCCCTGACAACATACCCCCCCCCCAGTGCCTGATGACATCACTCTGGAGGAACAGCGCGACCTGGAGACAATCAGGAGCCGCAAACAAGAGCTGCTGCAAGAGATGCAGGTACACTACGTCCGTCTGTCTGTCTGTGTATCTGCCTGCCTGCCTGCCTGCCTGCCTGTCTGTCTGCCTGTCTGCCTGTCTGTCTGTGTATCTGTCTGCCTGCCTGTCTATCTGTCTGTGTATCTGTCTGCCTGCCTGCCTGTCTGTCTGTCTGCATACAGCAAGAGCTGCTGCAAGAGATGCAGGTACCATACGTCCGTCTGTCTGTCTGTCTGTGTATCTGTCTGCCTGCCTGCCTGTCTGTCTGTCTGTCTGCATACAGCAAGAGCTGCTGCAAGAGATGCAGGTACCCTACGTCCGTCTGTCTGTCTGTGTATCTGTCTGCCTGCCTGCCTGCCTGTGTATCTGTCTGCCTGCCTGCCTGCCTGTCTGTCTGTCTGTCTGTATCTGTCTGCCTGTCTGTCTGTCTGTGTATCTGTCTGCCTGCCTGCCTGCCTGTCTGTCTGTCTGTCTGTCTGTCTGTGTATCTGCCTGCCTGTCTGTCTGTCTGTCTGTTTGTCTGTCTGTCTGCATACAGCAAGAACTGTTGCAAGAGATGCAGGTACCCTACATCCGTCTGTCTGTCTGTCTGTTTGTCTGTGTCTCTGCCTGTCTGCTTGTCTGTCTGTCTGTCTGCCTGCCTCTCTGTATTTCTGCCTGTCTGTGGCTCTGTATTTCTGTCTGTCTGCCTGTGTCTCTGTCTGTCTGCCTGTCTGTGGCTCTGTCTGTCTGTCTGCCTGTGTCTCTGTCTGTCTGTCTGTCTGTGGCTCTGTCTGTCTGTCTGTCTGCCTGCCTGCCTGCCTGTGTCTCTGTTTGTCTGTCTGTCTGTCTGTCTGTGTATCTGTCTGCCTGCCTGCCTGCCTGCCTGTCTGTCTGTCTGTGTATCTGTCTGCCTGCCTGTCTGTCTGTCTGTCTCTCTGCATACAGCAAGAAATGTTGCAAGAGATTCAGGTACCCTACGTCCGTCTGTGTCTCTGCCTGTCTGCCTGTCTGTCTGCCTGCCTGCCTGTCTGTATTTCTGCCTGTCTGTGTCTCTGCCTGTCTGTCTGTCTGTTTGTCTGTCTGTATTTCTGCCTGTCTGTGTCTCTGCCTGTCTGTCTGTCTGTTTGTCTGAATACAGCACACACCCTGTGCCCTTCTACTCTTTGCCTGCTCTCATTGTTTCTCTTCCTCCCTCATATTCCCCCCCTCACTCTGCCTCTCAAAGTCTGCATGAGCTCAGATACACTGTGCACTCCAGCACCTGCTAGTGGTGGGGGGTAGGGTTTGCACCTGTATTACAGTAACCTGGTGAAATATGGTGGTGTTTCAAACCTACCTGTTCATTTTAACACCCCCCCCCCCCCCCCCCGCCCCCCAGCGGCTAAAGGATGAGATAGTAGAGGTGACCAATGAGATCGAGACCCTGGGCTCCACAGAAGAGAGGTACGCTGCACTGTGTGTGTGTGTGTGTGTGTGTGTGTGTGTGTGTGTGTGTGTGTGTGTGTGTGTGTGTGTGTGAGAGAGATAGGGAGAGAGGGAGGGGAAGGCGGAGTGTGTGTATGTGTGTGAGTGAGAGTGACAGTGGTGTGTGTGTGTGTGTGTGTGTGCGTTTGGTGTTTGTGAGTGTGTGTGAGTGTGTTTGGTGTGTGAGTTTAATGTATGTGAGTATGTGCGTGAGTGTGTGAGAGTGTGAGTATGTTTGTTGAGTATTCTCAGGAATCTAAGTAATAAAGACACATGATTTTACCCATAATTCATTACGTACATCACTTATTGTCTTTGTTTTGCAGGAAAAATATGCATAGGAATAAACAAGTGGCCATGGGCCGCAAGAAATTCAACATGGACCCTAAAAAGGTTTGCCCTACTCTCTGGTCTCTCTGTGCTGATTGGTCTCTGGCTGTGTTACTTTGTGCTGATTGGTCTCTGGCTGTGTTACTCTGTGCTGGTTGGTCTCTGGCTGTGTTACTCTGTGCTGATTGGTCTCTGGCTGTGTTACTCTGTGCTGATTGGTTTCTGGCTGTGTTACTCTGTGCTGATTGGTCTCTGGCTGTGTTACTCTGTGCTGATTGGTCTCTGACTGTGTTACTCTGTGCTGATTGGTCTCTGACTGTGTTACTTTGTGCTGATTGGTCTCTGGCTGTGTTACTCTGTGCTGATTGGTCTCTGGCTGTGTTACTCTGTGCTGATTGGTTTCTGATGTGTTACTCTGTGCTGATTGGATCCTGACTGATTTCTGTGTGCTGATTGGTCAGGGGATCCAGTTTCTGATTGAGAACGACCTGCTGAAGAACACCTGTGAGGACATCGCCCAGTTCCTCTCCAGAGGGGAGGGGCTTAACAAGACTGCTATTGGAGATTACCTGGGGGACAGGTGAGACCTTCCTCCTGTATTACCTGTCTGCCCACCTGTGTGCGAGTGTACCCAGCGTTTCCC
>CM056378.1:124634616-124672116 GCA_029718625.1 Synaphobranchus kaupii
CTGAGCTGATTTCTGTAGATCTCTCTCTGAGCTGATCTCTGTAGATCTCTCTCTGAGCTGATCTCTGTAGACCTCTCTCTGAGCTGATCCCTATCTCATCCCTGTAGAATTTGTACGAGAGCATAAAGAATGAACCCTTCAAGATCCCAGAGGACGACGGTAATGATCTCACACACACCTTCTTCAACCCGGACCGTGAAGGCTGGCTGCTTAAGCTGGGTGAGTGAGAGACCCTCAGATCACATACAAGCAGCACACATGCATGTACAATGACACACACACACACGCGCACACACACACACACGCATACGCACACACACACACACGCGCACACACGCACACGCATACGCACACACACACACACGCGCACACACACACACGCACGCACACACACACATCACACACGCGCACGCACACACACACGCACACACGCATACGCACACACACGCATACGCACACACGCACACACACGCACACACGCATGTGCTCTCTCTCCCCCCTCTCTCTCTCTCACTCAGACTAATATCACTGCACCACTGTAGTTCTGGCTCATTCTTACAGATGGCTACAGGTAACACAGTGTAGTTCTGGCTCATACTTACAGATGGCTACAGGTAACACAGTGTAGTTCTGGCTCATACTTACAGATGGCTACAGATAACACAGTGTAGTTCTGGCTCATACTTACAGATGGCTACAGGTAACACAGTGTAGTTCTGGCTCATACTTACAGATGGCTACAGGTAACACAGTGTAGTTCTGGCTCATACCTACAGATGGCTACAGGTAACACAGTGTAGTTCTGGCTCATACTTACAGATGGCTACAGGTAACACAGTGTAGTTCTGGCTCATACTTACAGATGGCTACAGGTAGCACAGTGTAGTTCTGGCTCATACTTACAGATGGCTACAGGTAGCACAGTGTAGTTCTGGCTCATACTTACAGATGGCTACAGGTAGCACAGTGTAGTTCTGGCTCATACTTACAGATGGCTACAGGTAACACAGTTTAGTTCTGGCTCATACTTACAGATGGCTACAGGTAACACAGTTTAGTTCTGGCTCATACTTACTGATGGCTACAGGTAGCACAGTTTAGTTCTGGCTCATACTTACAGATGGCTACAGGTAACACAGTTTAGTTCTGGCTCATACTTACAGATGGCTACAGGTAGCACAGTTTAGTTCTGGCTCATACTTACAGATGGCTACAGGTAGCACAGTTTAGTTCTGGCTCATTCTTACAGATGGCTACAGGTAGCACAGTGTAGTTCTGGCTCATACTTACAGATGGCTACAGGTAACACAGTTTAGTTCTGGCTCATACTTACAGATGGCTACAGGTAACACAGTTTAGTTCTGGCTCATACTTACAGATGGCTACAGGTAACACAGTTTAGTTCTGGCTCATACTTACAGATGGCTACAGGTAGCACAGTGTAGTTCTGGCTCATACTTACAGATGGCTACAGGTAGCACAGTTTAGTTCTGGCTCATACTTACAGATGGCTACAGGTAGCACAGTGTAGTTCTGGCTCATACTTACAGATGGCTACAGGTAACACAGTTTAGTTCTGGCCCATACTTACAGATGGCTACAGGTAACACAGTTTAGTTCTGGCTCATACTTACAGATGGCTACAGGTAGCACAGTGTAGTTCTGGCTCATACTTACAGATGGCTACAGGTAACACAGTTTAGTTCTGGCTCATACTTACAGATGGCTACAGGTAACACAGTTTAGTTCTGGCTCATACTTACAGATGGCTACAGGTAACACAGTTTAGTTCTGGCTCATACTTACAGATGGCTACAGGTAGCACAGTGTAGTTCTGGCTCATACTTACAGATGGCTACAGGTAGCACAGTGTAGTTCTGGCTCATACTTACAGATGGCTACAGGTAGCACAGTGTAGTTCTGGCTCATACTTACAGATGGCTACAGGTAACACAGTGTAGTTCTGGCTCATACTTACAGATGGCTACAGGTAACACAGTGTAGTTCTGGCTCATACTTACAGATGGCTACAGGTAACACAGTGTAGTTCTGGCTCATACTTACAGATGGCTACAGGTAGCACAGTTTAGTTCTGGCTCATACTTACAGATGGCTACAGGTAGCACAGTTTAGTTCTGGCTCATACTTACAGATGGCTACAGGTAACACAGTGTAGTTCTGGCTCATACTTACAGATGGCTACAGGTAACACAGTGTAGTTCTGGCTCATACTTACAGATGGCTACAGGTAACACACTGTAGTTCTGGCTCATACTTACAGATGGCTACAGGTAACACAGTGTAGTTCTGGCTCATACTTACAGATGGCTACAGGTAACACAGTGTAGTTCCCCCCTGTGCTTATCCACTCTTATCCACACTTTTAACCTCCACACAGTCAGGACATCCCAGTACAGACTGAGTACTGCTGATCCGGAGGGAGACCTCATAGAGCCCTAGCATGCTGTGTCTCTGTTGTAGCACCCCCTCTAGTGGCCAGTTTTAAAAGTGTCCTCCAGTCGCGCTCCAGACTTATGAGTTTTGATGGTGAATATACACGTGTGTTACGGCTCGCTGCAGATGAGGTTGTTCTTTTTGTGGTGTGTGTGTGTGTGTGTGTGTGTGTGTGTGTGTGAAGTATTAAACTCAGTTTTTTGTATTTCACTTTGTCCCCTGAAACAGTTTTTTTTAAAGATTGCACAGTCCCAGCTGGTCCTATGAACAACGTGTTTGTGTGTTACTTAATTTATTTATTAATGTTATTTTCTTTTCTCCTTTGTGTGTGCTCCTGTGATTTGGGCGGTTGTTGTTTCTTCAGGAGGTAGGTACCCGCACTCTTCCATAGCTCCACCCCCTCAGCTGCTTCATTGGTGCTCTGACGTGCTGTCTTCTTTTTAACCTTTTTTTATTTTAATGTTGTTTTTCAGCTGTAGTTTTATTTTAAAGGGCATAGCTGTTGTTGGTAGTGTTTTTCAGCTGTAGTTTTATTATAAAGGGCATAGCTGTTGTTGGTAGTGTTTTTCAGCTGTAGTTTTATTATAAAGGGCATAGCTGTTGTTGGTAGTGTTTTTCAGCTGTAGTTTTATTATAAAGGGCATAGCTGTTGTTGGTAGTGTTTTTCAGCTGTAGTTTTATGTTAAAGGGCATAGCTGTTGTTGGTAGTGTTTTTCAGCTGTAGTTTTATTATAAAGGGCATAGCTGTTGTTGGTAGTGTTTTTCAGCTGTAGTTTTATTATAAAGGGCATAGCTGTTGTTGGTAGTGTTTTTCAGCTGTAGTTTTTTTATAAAGGGCATAGCTGTTGTTGGTAGTGTTTTTCAGCTGTAGTTTTATTATAAAGGGCATAGCTGTTGTTGGTAGTGTTTTTCAGCTGTAGTTTTATTATAAAAGGCATAGCTGTTGTTGGTAGTGTTTTTCAGCTGTAGTTTTATTATAAAGGGCATAGCTGTTGTTGGTAGTGTTTTTCAGCTGTAGTTTTATTATAAAGGGCATAGCTGTTGTTGGTAGTGTTTTTCAGCTGTAGTTTTATTATAAAGGGCATAGCTGTTGTTGGTAGTGTTTTTAAGCTGTAGTTTTATTATAAAGGGCATAGCTGTTGTTGGTAGTGTTTTTCACGTTTGGCTTTGCTTGTTGGCGGCTTGTCCATGTGCTTTCTTCTGCTCTAGTTTGGCGTTTACGTGGCTTTTTCTGCGTGGCCAGACGGCTTGCGGTGTCGGTTGTGACCGGTGGAGAGTCGTTCACCTCTGTCGCTGTTACACTGCGTTCTCATTGGCTCATTTATTTACGAGGTGCGGTGGGAAATCAAACCCCAACGTTCTCCAGGAACCGATTTAGTCCCAGTTGTGGTTAGTTCCTGCCCTCTTTTAGTTCCTACAATCCGGTGGGAAAGGGACATTAGGGTTCCCCGGGTCTGGAACCAGCACCGACCACCCGCCAAATGCGGGTAGATTACTTTAGTGTCGGGTAAACGGGACAAATTTACCAGACACATTGTCATGTAGAAATCAAGCTGCTGAAAAAATGCCCGAAACTTACATGGAAGTTCACGCGCTTACAGTAGGCACAGAATACGAGACTTCAACTCTCACAAATCCTTGCATTCGTTAGGCTACTCTGATTGGATGTGTCTGTGGTCTGCTTTCGTCTCCAGCCGTAACACCTGCGCATCGAGCGGCATCCTAACGTTAGCCAGTACATGTGAAATCTCCAGCCGTAACACCTGCGCATCGAGCAGCATCCTAACGTTAGCCAGTACATGTGAAAATCATCCCCAAAATTACCTCACGTTAAAAGTCACGTCGAAAGAGATGTGGCGAGACATCACCTGCCGAAAAAAGAGGAAGACGTGATAATGTCGAAGATAAAAGCGAGTTTAGGTGTTTTAATGAGAAGGGGAAGCTTTAAGTGTTACGAATATCACTAGGGGAAAAATCAACACACTTCCTTTGTTAAAGAAAAAAGACTAAATATTGTAATTACTATTGTTTGTTAATTTAATTCCATTGTGAAATAATTTTGTCTCAAAATAAAGATTTAAAAAAATGTTTTTGCAAAGCATGCTCGCGCAGTTCTGCGATTTTCATTTTCATATTGTGTGAAAAAGAAATAGTGTCTGGTAAATGTTTTCATCCACCAGAGAAAGTTGGCGGTTCAACGGAAAGTTAGTTTCAGACCCTTTGTTCCTCAGCCTTGGGGTGAGTGTGGCTGTGCAGCTGTGATTCTGACCAATGGGAAGCCTTGTGGTGCAGGGTGAAAGGTCAGGGGGATGTAGCAGGAAGTGAACACTTTGGAGGGGGGTTGGTGGCTATAAAACAGGAAAGAACACATTTTAGAGGTTTTAAAAGTTTTTTTTTTAACCCCACCCACCCCTCTCTGCAGAGATGTCCAGCATCCTCATTGGCTAGTTTACTACTGTGTGTGTGTGTGTGTGTGTCTGGGGTTACTTTTGTGCGAGTCTCTTTAGCAAAAAGGTGAAATTGTAGCTAATTACGAATGAAGAATTGTAACTGTACAGTAGGAGTAGTGTATGTGTGTGTAGCTGTAAGTGATGTGTAGTGTATGTGTGTGTAGTTATGGTTAGAGTGATGAGTAGTGTATGTGTGTGTAGTTGTGAGTGATGTGTAGTGTATGTGTGTGTAGTTATGGTTAGGGTGATGTGTAGTGTATGTGTGCGTAGTTGTAAGTGATGTGTACTGTATGTGCGTGTAGTTGTAAGTCATGTGTAGTGTATGTGTGTGTAGTTATAAGTGATGTGTAGTGTTTGTGTGTAGTTATGGTTAGGGTGATGTGTAGTGTATGTGTGTGTAGTTGTAAGTGATGTGTAGTGTATGTGTGTAGTTGTAAGTGATGTGTAGTGTATGTGTGTGTAGTTGTAAGTGATGTGTAGTGTTTGTGTGTAGTTGTAAGTGATGTGTAGTGTATGTGTGTGTAGTTGTAAGTGATGTGTAGTGTATGTGTGTGTAGTTGTAAGTGATGTGTAGTGTTTGTGTGTAGTTGTGAGTGATGTGTAGTGTTTGTGTGTAGTTATGGTTAGGGTGATGTGTAGTGTATGTGTGTGTAGTTGTAAGTGATGTGTAGTGTATGTGTGTGTAGTTATAAGTGATGTGTAGTGTTTGTGTGTAGTTATGGTTAGGGTGATGTGTAGTGTATGTGTGTGTAGTTGTAAGTGATGTGTAGTGTTTGTGTGTGTAGTTATAAGTGATGTGTAGTGTTTGTGTGTAGTTATGGTTAGGGTGATGTGTAGTGTATGTGTGTGTAGTTGTAAGTGATGTGTAGTGTTTGTGTGTGTAGTTGTAAGTGATGTGTAGTGTTTGTGTGTAGTTATGGTTAGGGTGATGAGTAGTGTATGTGTGTGTAGTTGTGAGTGATGTGTAGTGTATGTGTGTGTAGTTATGGTTAGGGTGATGTGTAGTGTATGTGTGCGTAGTTGTAAGTGATGTGTACTGTATGTGCGTGTAGTTGTAAGTCATGTGTAGTGTATGTGTGTGTAGTTATAAGTGATGTGTAGTGTTTGTGTGTAGTTATGGTTAGGGTGATGTGTAGTGTATGTGTGTGTAGTTGTAAGTCATGTGTAGTGTATGTGTGTAGTTGTAAGTGATGTGTAGTGTATGTGTGTGTAGTTGTAAGTGATGTGTAGTGTTTGTGTGTAGTTGTAAGTGATGTGTAGTGTATGTGTGTGTAGTTGTAAGTGATGTTTGTGTGTAGTTGTAAGTGATGTGTAGTGTTTGTGTGTAGTTGTGAGTGATGTGTAGTGTATGTGTGTGTAGTTGTAAGTGATGTGTAGTGTATGTGTGTGTAGTTGTAAGTGATGTTTGTGTGTAGTTGTAAGTGATGTGTAGTGTATGTGTGTGTAGTTGTAAGTGATGTGTAGTGTTTGTGTGTAGTTATGGTTAGGGTGATGTGTAGTGTATGTGTGTGTAGTTGTAAGTGATGTGTAGTGTTTGTGTGTGTAGTTATAAGTGATGTGTAGTGTTTGTGTGTAGTTATGGTTAGGGTGATGTGTAGTGTATGTGTGTGTAGTTGTAAGTGATGTGTAGTGTTTGTGTGTAGTTATAAGTGATGTGTAGTGTTTGTGTGTAGTTATGGTTAGGGTGATGTGTAGTGTATGTGTGTGTAGTTGTAAGTGATGTGTAGTGTATGTGTGTGTAGTTGTAAGTGATGTGTAGTGTATGTGTGTGTAGTTGTAAGTGATGTGTAGTGTTTGTGTGTAGTTATGGTTAGGGTGATGTGTAGTGTATGTGTGTGTAGTTGTGAGTGATGTGTAGTGTTTGTGTGTAGTTATGGTTAGGGTGATGTGTAGTGTATGTGTGTGTAGTTGTGAGTGATGTGTAGTGTTTGTGTGTAGTTATGGTTAGGGTGATGTGTAGTGTATGTGTGTGTAGTTGTGAGTGATGTGTAGTGTTTGTGTGTAGTTATGGTTAGGGTGATGTGTAGTGTATGTGTGTGTAGTTGTAAGTGATGTGTAGTGTATGTGTGTAGTTATGGTTAGGGTGATTGTGAAACAGCTCTCGGGCTAAGTACTGGTCAAATCTAAGCCTGGCCTTGAGACTGGAGGCAACTGGAGCGCCTCTCATTTGCTGGCGTTGGCTGTCCATCTTTGTCTAGCCCCGCCCTCATTCCACCCTGCTGCTCTGATTGGTTGACATTACCAGCAGCACCCGGTGACTTCTGCTGACCATTGCCTGTGTGCTCCCCCAGGGGGACGAGTGAAGACCTGGAAAAGGCGATGGTTCATCCTCACAGATAACTGCCTGTACTACTTTGAGTACACGACTGTGAGTGACTACACATCCCACAATGCACCTGGCCAGTCCACTCTGTGGCATACCGAGCACACAACAGTACAGTCTCCATGCTGTCAGTGTGGGCAGTACAGCAGTACAGAGCCTGTACGCACACACACACACACACACAATACTACACAACGGGTTCATGTGTGAACAGCTGTCTACAGAAACACTGAGTATTTCTCCCTCTGTTTTAGGACAAAGAGCCCAGGGGGATTATTCCACTGGAGAACCTGAGGATACGGGAGGTAGAGGACTCCAAGAAGCCAGTAAGACCCCCCCCCCCCCCCCCCCCCACACCCCCCCACTGTAATCCTGCAGTTCCTCTCCCCTCCGTTACAAACAGGAACGTCCCCCTCCCAATAATCAGCTCCTATTGGACACTTCTTTATTTGAAATTAGACTGTCCCCCCGTTTGACTTTCACCTCCCCCCCCCCCCCCCCCCTCACTCTCTCTCTCTCTCTCTCTCTGTAGAACTGCTTTGAGCTCTTTATTTCTGACAGTAAAGATCAGGTGATAAAGGCGTGTAAGACTGAGGCGGACGGGCGGGTGGTGGAGGGGAACCACACCTTCTACCGCATCTCTGCCCCCACCGCTGAGGAGAAGGACCAGTGGATCAACGGCATCAAGTGAGTCTGTCCCTGCCTCCGTCTGTCTGTCCCTCTGTCTGTCCCTGCCTCCGTCTGTCTGTCCCTCTGTCTGTCCCTGCTTCCTTCTGTCTGTCCCTCTGTCTGTCCCTGCTTCCGTCTGTCTGTCCCTCTGTCTGTCCCTGCTTCCGTCTGTCTGTCCCTCTGTCTGTCCCTGCCTCTCTCTGTCTGTCCCTCTGTCTGTCCCTGCCTCCGTCTGTCTGTCCCTCTGTCTGTCCCTGCCTCTGTCTGTCCCTCTGTCTATATCTGCCTCTGTCTGTCTGTCCCTGCCTCTGTCTGTCCCTGCCTCCGTCTGTCCCTGCCTCCGTCTGTCTGTCCCTCTGTCTATATCTGCCTCTGCCTCTGTCTGTCCCTGCCTCCGTCTGTCTGTCCCTCTGTCTATATCTGCCTCTGTCTCTGTCTGTCCCTGCCTCCGTCTGTCTGTCCCTCTGTCTGTCCCTGCCTCTGTCTGTCCCTGCCTCCGTCTGTCTGTCCCTCTGTCTGTCCCTGCCTCTGTCTGTCCCTCTGTCTATATCTGCCTCTGCCTCTGTCTGTCCCTGCCTCCGTCTGTCTGTCCCTCTGTCTGTCCCTGCCTCTGTCTGTCCCTGCCTCCGTCTGTCTGTCCCTCTGTCTGTCCCTGCCTCCGTCTGTCTGTCCCTCTGTCTGTCCCTGCTTCCTTCTGTCTGTCCCTCTGTCTGTCCCTGCTTCCGTCTGTCTGTCCCTCTGTCTGTCCCTGCTTCCGTCTGTCTGTCCCTCTGTCTGTCCCTGCCTCTCTCTGTCTGTCCCTCTGTCTGTCCCTGCCTCCGTCTGTCTGTCCCTCTGTCTGTCCCTGCCTCTGTCTGTCTGTCCCTGCCTCTGTCTGTCCCTCTGTCTATATCTGCCTCTGTCTGTCTGTCCCTGCCTCTGTCTGTCCCTGCCTCCGTCTGTCCCTGCCTCCGTCTGTCTGTCCCTCTGTCTATATCTGCCTCTGTCTGTCTGTCCCTGCCTCTGTCTGTCCCTCTGTCTATATCTGCCTCTGCCTCTGTCTGTCCCTGCCTCCGTCTGTCTGTCCCTCTGTCTATATCTGCCTCTGTCTCTGTCTGTCCCTGCCTCCGTCTGTCTGTCCCTCTGTCTGTCCCTGCCTCTGTCTGTCCCTGCCTCCGTCTGTCTGTCCCTCTGTCTGTCCCTGCCTCTGTCTGTCCCTCTGTCTATATCTGCCTCTGTCTTTCCCTGCCTCCGTCTGTCTGTCCCTCTGTCTGTCCCTGCCTCTGTTTGTCCCTCTGTCTATACCTGCCACCGTCCATCTGTCTGTCCCTCCCTCTGTCTGTACCTGCCTCCATCTATCTGTCTGTCCGTCCCTGCCTCTGTCCCTGCCTCTGTTTGTCCCTCTGTCTGTACCTGCCTCCGTCCATCTGTCTGTCCCTCCCTCTGTCTGTACCTGCCTCCGTCTGTCTGTCTGTCCGTCCCTGCCTCTGTCTGTCCCTTTGTCCATCCCTGCCTCCGTCTGTCTGTCTGTCCGTCCCTGCCTCTGTCTGTCCCTTTGTCTGTCCCTGCCTCTGTTTGTCCCTCTGTCTGTCCCTGCCTCTGTTTCTGTCTGTCTGTCCCTGCCTCTGTCTCTGTCTGTACCTGCTACTCTCTGGATACATAATGAGGAGAAGAGACTTGTTCTGCAGACAGAACCTGAAAAATCTTTTAGTCCGCTTTGTCACTTATTAAAGGCCCACTCGCATATTTTTCGTGTTTTTGAGCTTTTCATGTCATCCTGGAGCTTTTCAAATGTGTTCCATACGGGTTCAAGTAAATAAATAGCAATTTTAGTCAAAGCATGCATATTATATATATATGCATATTTTAGGGTTTAAATGCGATGTTCTTGGTAAAATGATTTCCTGCGTGATATGACGTATGTTTTTGCATAATTTGTCGGAGTCACAATCTGAATGTGTACAGACAGGGGGCGGGGTTTCGAAAAAAAACCTACGTCACTGCCCTTTGCTAACATTTTGTTGGCGTTTCACATACTAAAACCAGGAAGAGAATGCCGATGCGAGTGGGTCTTTCATTTTAAACCCTCTATTAAATTATCCCCCCTTAACCTTGTTTTTATAAGATGAAAAGGATATTTGGCTTTGATGTATGAAATACAGGCTGCACCAGGTACTCTGAGGGTAAGATGGGATTTTCAGCTGAACCCGTCCCCCCCGTCTCCCCCACAGGGCAGCCATCAGCAGGGACCCTTTCTACGAGATGCTGGCGACCAGGAAGAGGAGAGTTTCCTCCCTGAAGAGGCACTAGCTGTGCTAGCCAGCGCAGCTGGACAGTTCAATATCAGGGCAGCAGCCACTATTGAGACGGCCCACTAGCCTGGCTGGCTATCTGTTAGCAGGGCTTGCACACTAGCCTGGCTGGCTATCTGTTAGCAGGGCTTGCACACTAGCCTGGCTGGCTATCTGTTAGCGGGCTGCCCACTAGGCTGGCTGGCTATCTGTTAGCGGGCTGCCCACTAGCCTGGCTGGCTATCTGTTAGCAGGGCTTGCACACTAGCCTGGCTGGCTATCTGTTAGCGGGCTGCCCACTAGCCTGGCTGGCTATCTGTTAGCGGGCTGCCCACTAGCCTGGCTGGCTATCTGTTAGCGGGCTGCCCACTAGCCTGGCTGGCTATCTGTTAGCGGGCTGCCCACTAGCCTGGCTGGCTATCTGTTAGCGGGCTGCCCACTAGCCTGGCTGGCTATCTGTTAGCGGGCTGCCCACTAGCCTGGCTGGCTATCTGTTAGCGGGCTGCCCACTAGCCTGGCTGGCTATCTGTTAGCGGGCTGCCCACTAGCCTGGCTGGCTATCTGTTAGCGGGCTGCCCACTAGCCTGGCTGGCTAGGCGTTAGCAGGGCTTGCACACTAGCTGGCTGGCTAGGCGTTAGCGGGGCTTGCACACTAGCTGGCTGGCTAGGCACTTAAACCCACACACTGTTCCCACTGCAGACACTGCCTGCACTTAACCCCACTGTGCCCACTGCAGACACTGCCTGCACTTAACCCCACACACTGTGCCCACTGCAGACACTGCCTGCACTTAACCCCACACACTGTGCCCACTGCAGACACTGCCTGCACTTAACCCCACACACTGTTCCCACTGCACACACTGCCTGCACTTAACCCCACACACTGTGCCCACTGCACACACTGCCTGCACTTAAACCCACACACTGCTATATATAACCCATGGTACAGCAGTGTACATTTATGTGGCCGTGGTGTACGTTGCTCTAAATGGGGAAAAGTTGAGCGTTTCAGAGCAAATTACTGTTCTCAGTCCCTGGTGTGTGAGTCACCATTCACGTACTTCCTCTTTGGTTATGAAGCAGTGCAGTGTTGGTAATGTAGTACCCACTGTACCGATGCATCTGGCTATAGCTCCACCCCTCGCCTCTCAGTAAGGGTCATATCAGTCTGTTCCTCTTCTTCCCAAAAAAAGCAAAGTTCATACGTGAAAAGAAAGCTGAGGTTTTTTAGTGATTATCCTTTAATTGTACCTGATTGTTTCTGTTTGATAATGATTTAAATGCAGATTTATTTATGTTGATCAGTGCTCAACTTGTTCTGTTCTCTTTGCACTACAGAGAGCTGATTAATCTCAACAGTAGAGTTTTATTAGTCTCATCACGGCGCTTCTCCAGCATATAGGGCCTATGTTATAATGTTATAATGTTATAATGTTATAATCTGTGTTACTGTAGAAATATTTAATGAGGCTGAGAGGCAGTTTTGTTTTAGAGTTTTTTCTTCTTCTTCCTTTTGGTTTCGTTGTTTGATTTCAGCTGTGTACTCTGGACCCAATAAAGAACATACTCATTTGTAATGTCATTTCTGCATCATTTTAATTTATTTTTTTGTGAAATTTCAGTTCACATTGCTTTAAGCAAACGTGATTTTCAATAGTCAGCTGGAAACTGTGCAGTGAAGTCTTGTTCTGGAGTTCACCTGTATACAGGTGAGAGGCGCCCACACACCACAGGTAGGCCTGTAAGCTACATCTGAAATCAGCTCCTTCCTACGTGGGATAGGTATGGGGCGGTCTCCATCATCACTTGCAGAACCTATACCAGGGAGATCCCATTCAGTCCTGGTGGGCCACAGTGTACGCAGGTTTAATTCCAGTCCTGGAGGGCCGCAGTGTCCGCAGGTTTAACTCCAGTCCTGGAGGGCCGCAGTGCCTGCAGGTTTAACTCCAGTCCTGGAGGGCCGCAGTGTCCGCAGGTTTAACTCGAGTCCTGGAAGGCTGCAGTGTCTGCAGGTTTAACTCCAGTCCTGGAGGGCCGCAGTGTCTGCAGGTTTAACTCCAGTCCTGGTGGGCCACAGTGTCCGCAGGTTTAACTCCAGTCCTGGAGGGCCGCAGTGTCCGCAGGTTTAACTCCAGTCCTGGAGGGCCGCAGTGTCCGCAGGTTTAACTCCAGTCCTGGAGGGCCGCAGTGTCCGCAGGTTTAGTTAATGTGGACCAAATCTTTTTTTTTTTTAATTGGTTACTTGTGAAAATAAATCAATATTACATTTACAATAATCAAAACATCTTGGGACAGTTGTACAAGAACTTCTAACTGTCATTTCTAAGATCTCTGCACACGTTTCCCAGGTTAAATATTTAATACACAGGAATGACATGCAAAAACAAAACAATGACCTGTCACACTTAATTCCCTGTGCTTAAAAGTACAGTTACAGTAGAGTAGATGTTAAGAGCAATATTGACGGTTTTAATAATGACATGTAGGGTTTGACTTCGTTTCTGAGTGTGTGATGATTTCCTGCCATCTCGTGACATTCCATATCGCTGCTGGGTTGCTATAAAGGGAAAACTCCGCTTCTTCTTTTTTCGGCAAGTGTGTTGTAACTTGTGTACAACAAGTCTTGTGACTTGTGTACATTTGAGATCGTTCCAGAGTGTGTCTGTTGCGCTTGTTTTGATGAGCTTGTCCAGCGAGTCTGACAAGTCAGGGCTTTCGGCATTCTTTGCTTGTAACTAATAAAAGGAACATCTGATCGCAGGAATCGGCGCTCGTGGTGACAGATGTGTGGAGTTAAGATACTGCGTGCGGTTTTTACTTTTGTTTTTAGACTCTCTTATTCCCGCCCACCAAAACAAGCAACCGAGGGGGTGGTCCCTGTAAATATAGGTGTAGCTAAACGCGCGAAGAGGGAAGTGCACGAGTTGTCCGGGGCTTTTAAAATGTCGAAATAGCAAAAAAGATTTGCACAACCATTCCCTGTCCGCGTACATAAGTCCACCGTAGTCCAGACGCGCGTAATTTTGATGATACGTAGCCTAATAACGCAGCATCTGACTGAAATGAAACAAAGCCCGGGTTTGTTTGAGACGAGGACGACACTGTGATTAAAGCGAACTTGTCTAGACCGGCCATTTTCGGGGCAGCGTAACGCTTCGACATGTACCGGACTTGGGTTCTGCTGTTGCAGTCGGTACTCTGGACCCTCCACCACCCCACCGGCGCCGTCCCCCTCCTGCGGGACCCCCAAGCGGCTCTGGACCAGTACGTCAACGCCTTCGACCCCGCACTACTCCTACACGGTGCTGGATGACCTGACCAGGAGAGACAAGGAGTTCACTCGATACGTCCTCAACATGACGTCTCTGCAGTGGCTGAACGGTATGAGGGCACCCCGAAATGAGACTGGAGGTCCATGTCCTGATATTTTGGGACAGAGCCAGGGCTTTTATTTATTAATGAGAGGTAGACTTGTGTTTTGGCACTTGGAAACATCGCCCAGTCGCTTATGTATGGGGGACATTCTCATTCTAACACACTACATTATAAACAGAACTCTTGATGCCAACTACGGGCTTCCCCACAGGATGGGCTTCCCCACAGGATGGGTTTCCCCAAACCTTCTGAATAAGACGTTTTAGAATTGGGTTTTGCAAAGATAAATAAAAATGAAAATAATTCTTATTATCGAAAACTTTTTGGCAAGTTTAACTGTCTTTCATATGTCTTTTTGCAATTTTGCTTCTTTAAATGTACTAACATTTAAGAAAAAAAAACCCCATACTAATAATAATTTATAAATCAGTTTATTTGTAAATAACCAAAGAGTTCTCATCTGAAAATTAATTTTTCACCGACTTGATATGAAATACATTTACTTATAAAGTTATAAAGTTTATCATGTTAAGACCATTATCATATACTACTGCTTTTTCAGTTTTTCAGACTTTTTATGAATCCCTGTAAAGTTCTAAATTTATGTTTGTAAACGATGATGATGGGCTTAACATGATAAACTTTATAAACTAAATGCATGCATTTCATATCAAGTGGGTCAAAAATGTAATAATTTTCAGATGTAAACAAATGTATATATAAACACTGTCGCTAATGCTGGATCCATGCAAGATAAGTGCCTTTTACCGGATCCACGTAACATAAGTGCCTTTTACTGTGAGATCTCTCAGATTCAGTATATTCTTGAGTTTGGACTGCATTGCTTGTTTGTTGTCTTTCTGAATATATTCTGTAGCTTCAATCTTGAGAAATGTTAGCTCGGCTCTGACCTCTTTATTGTTCCTGACAGAAGATGGCAAAGTCTATCAGGTCACATGATTTTGAAGTGGGAGCCGCTTATTGATTGACAGACTGGGCATGAGGGCTTTCCCCGTCACATGACCCAGGAGCCGCTTATTGATTGACAGACTGGGCATGAGGGCTTTCCCCGTCACATGACCCAGGAGCCGCTTATTGATTGACAGACTGAGGCTGCGTCCCAATCCGCACTTGCGCACTTCAAATGCGGGTGCCTGCAAGAAACTCCAGGGGCTTAGTGTGTCCCAGGGGCTTAGTGTGTCCCAGGGGCTTAGTGTGTCCCAGGGGCTTAGTGTGTCCCAGGGGCTTAGTGTGTCCCAGGAGCTTAGTGTGTCCCGGGAGCTTAGTGTGTCCCAGGGGCTTAGTGTGTCCCAGGAGCTTAGTGTGTCCCGGGAGCTTAGTGTGTCCCGGGGGCTTAGTGTGTCCCAGGGGCTTAGTATGTCCCAGGGGCTTAGTGTGTCCCAGGAGCTTAGTGTGTCCCGGGAGCTTAGTGTGTCCCAGGGGCTTAGTGTGTCACAGGAGCTTAGTGTGTCCCGGGAGCTTAGTGTGTCCCAGGGGCTTAGTGTGTCCCAGGGGCTTAGTGTGTCCCAGGGGCTTAGTGTGTCCCAGGGGCTTAGTGTGTCCCAGGAGCTTAGTGTGTCCCGGGAGCTTAGTGTGTCCCAGGGGCTTAGTGTGTCCCAGGAGCTTAGTGTGTCCCAGGGGCTTAGTGTGTCCCAGGGGCTTAGTGTGTCCCAGGAGCTTAGTGTGACCCAGGGGCTTAGTGTGTCCCAGGGGCTTAGTGTGTCCCGGGAGCTTAGTGTGTCCCAGGAGCTTAGTGTGTCCCGGGGGCTTAGTGTGTCCCAGGAGCTTAGTGTGTCCCAGGAGCTTAGTGTGTCCCGGGGGCTTAGTGTGTCCCAGGAGCTTAGTGTGTCCCAGGGGCTTAGTGTGTCCCAGGAGCTTAGTGTGTCCCAGGAGCTTAGTGTTTCCCAGGAGCTTAGTGTGTCCCAGGAGCTTAGTGTTTCCCAGGGGCTTAGTGTGTCCCAGGAGCTTAGTGTGTCCCGGAGCTTAGTGTGTCCCAGGGGCTTAGTGTGTCCCAGGAGCTTAGTGTGTCCCAGGAGCTTAGTGTGTCCCAGGAGCTTAGTGTGTCCCAGGGGCTTAGTGTGTCCCAGGAGCTTAGTGTGTCCAGGAGCTTAGTGTTTCCCCAGGAGCTTAGTGTGTCCCAGGAGCTTAGTGTTTCCCAGGGGCTTAGTGTGTCCCAGGAGCTTAGTGTGTCCCAGGGGCTTAGTGTGTCCCAGGGGCTTAGTGTGTCCCAAGAGCTTAGTGTGTCCCAGGAGCTTAGTGTGTCCCAGGAGCTTAGTGTGTCCCGGGGGCTTAGTGTGTCCCGGGGCTTAGTGTGTCCCAGGAGCTTATAGTGTGTCCCGGGAGCTTAGTGTGTCCCAGGGGCTTAGTGTGTCCAGGAGCTTAGTGTGTCCCAGGAGCTTAGTGTGTCCCAGGGGCTTAGTGTGTCCCAGGAGCTTAGTGTGTCCCAGGGGCTTAGTGTGTCCCAGGAGCTTAGTGTGTCCCAGGAGCTTAGTGTGTCCCAGGGGCTTAGTGTGTCCCGGGGGCTTAGTGTGTCCCGGGGGCTTAGTGTGTCCCGGGAGCTTAGTGTGTCCCGGGAGCTTAGTGTGTCCCGGGAGCTTAGTGTGTCCCAGGGGCTTAGTGTGTCCCAGGAGCTTAGTGTGTCCCAGGAGCTTAGTGTGTCCCAGGAGCTTAGTGTGTCCCAGGGGTTTAGTGTGTCCCAGGAGCTTAGTGTGTCCCAGGAGCTTAGTGTGTCCCAGGGGTTTAGTGTGTGCCATGGGCTTAGTGTGTCCCAGGGGCTTAGTGTGTCCCAGGAGCTTAGTGTGTGCCAGGGGCTTAGTGTGTCCCAGGGGCTTAGTGTGTCCCAGGAGCTTAGTGTGTCCCAGGAGCTTAGTGTGTCCCAGGAGCTTAGTGTGTCCCAGGGGCTTAGTGTGTCCCGGGAGCTTAGTGTGTCCCGGGAGCTTAGTGTGTCCCAGGAGCTTAGTGTGTCCCAGGAGCTTAGTGTGTCCCAGGGGCTTAGTGTGTCCCGGGAGCTTAGTGTGTCCCGGGAGCTTAGTGTGTCCTAGGGGCTTAGTGTGTCACAGGGGCTTAGTGTGTCCCAGGGGCTTAGTGTGTCCCAGGAGCTTAGTGTGTCCCAGGAGCTTAGTGTGTCCCAGGGGCTTAGTGTGTCCCAGGGGCTTAGTGTGTCCCAGGGGCTTAGTGTGTCCCGGGAGCTTAGTGTGTCCCAGGGGCTTAGTGTGTCCCCAGGGGCTTAGTGTGTCCCAGGGGCTTAGTGTGTCCCAGGGGCTTAGTGTGTCCCGGGAGCTTAGTGTGTCCCGGGAGCTTAGTGTGTCCCAGGAGCTTAGTGTGTCCCAGGAGCTTAGTGTGTCCCAGGAGCTTAGTGTGTGCCAGGGGCTTAGTGTGTCCCAGGAGCTTAGTGTGTCCCAGGAGCTTAGTGTGTCCCAGGGGTTTAGTGTGTGCCAGGGGCTTAGTGTGTCCCAGGGGCTTAGTGTGTCCCAGGGGTTTAGTGTGTCCCAGGGGCTTAGTGTGTCCCAGGAGCTTAGTGTGTCCCAGGGGCTTAGTGTGTCCCAGGAGCTTAGTGTTTCCCAGGGGCTTAGTGTGTCCCAGGAGCTTAGTGTGTCCCGGGGGCTTAGTGTTTCCCAGGGGCTTAGTGTGTCCCAGGAGCTTAGTGTGTCCCAGGAGCTTAGTGTGTCCCGGGGGCTTAGTGTGTCCCGGGGGCTTAGTGTGTCCCAGGAGCTTAGTGTGTCCCAGGGGCTTAGTGTGTCCCAGGGGCTTAGTGTGTCCCGGGGGCTTAGTGTGTCCCAGGGGCTTAGTGTGTCCCAGGGGCTTAGTGTGTCCCGGGAGCTTAGTGTGTCCTAGGGGCTTAGTGTGTCCCAGGGGCTTAGTGTGTCCCAGGGGCTTAGTGTTTCCCAGGGGCTTAGTGTGTCCCGGGAGCTTAGTGTTTCCCAGGAGCTTAGTGTGTCCCAGGAGCTTAGTGTGTCCCAGGGGTTTAGTGTGTGCCAGGGGCTTAGTGTGTCCCAGGAGCTTAGTGTGTCCCAGGGGTTTAGTGTGTGCCAGGGGCTTAGTGTGTCCCAGGGGCTTAGTGTGTCCCAGGGGTTTAGTGTGTCCCAGGGGCTTAGTGTGTCCCAGGAGCTTAGTGTGTCCCAGGGGCTTAGTGTGTCCCAGGAGCTTAGTGTTTCCAGGGGCTTAGTGTGTCCCAGGGGCTTAGTGTGTCCCAGGGGCTTAGTGTGTACCAGGGGTTTAGTGTGTCCCAGGGGCTTAGTGTGTCCAAGGGGCTTAGTGTGTCCCAGGAGCTTAGTGTTTCCCAGGGGCTTAGTGTGTCCCAGGAGCTTAGTGTGTCCCAGGAGCTTAGTGTGTCCCAGGAGCTTAGTGTGTCCCAGGAGCTTAGTGGGTCCCAGGGGCTTAGTGTGTCCCAGGGGCTTAGTGTGTCCCAGGAGCTTAGTGTGTCCCAGGGGCTGAGTGTGTACCAGGGGTTTAGTGTGTCCCAGGGGTTTAGTGTGTCCCAGGAGCTTAGTGTTTCCCAGGGGCTTAGTGTGTCCCAAGAGCTTAGTGTGTCCCAGGAGCTTAGTGTGTCCCAGGAGCTTAGTGTGTCCCAGGGGCTTAGTGTGTCCCAGGGGCTTAGTGTTTCCCAGGGGCTTAGTGTGTCCCGGGAGCTTAGTGTGTCCCGGGAGCTTAGTGTGTCCCAGGGGCTTAGTGTGTCCCAGGGGCTTAGTGTTTCCCAGGGGCTTAGTGTGTCCCAGGGGCTTAGTGTGTCCCGGGAGCTTAGTGTGTCCCAGGGGCTTAGTGTGTCCCAGGAGCTTAGTGTGTCCCAGGGGCTTAGTGTGTCCCAGGGGCTTAGTGTTTCCCAGGGGCTTAGTGTGTCCCAGGAGCTTAGTGTGTCCCAGGAGCTTAGTGTGTCCCAGGAGCTTAGTGTGTCCCAGGAGCTTAGTGTGTCCCGGGGGCTTAGTGTGTCCCAGGGGCTTAGTGTGTCCCAGGAGCTTAGTGTGTCCCAGGAGCTTAGTGTGTCCCGGGGGCTTAGTGTGTCCCGGGAGCTTAGTGTTTCCCAGGGGCTTAGTGTGTCCCAGGGGCTTAGTGTGTCCCAGGAGCTTAGTGTGTCCCAGGAGCTTAGTGTGTCCCAGGGGCTTAGTGTGTCCCAGGAGCTTAGTGTTTCCCAGGAGCTTAGTGTGTCCCAGGAGCTTAGTGTGTCCCAGGGGCTTAGTGTGTCCCAGGAGCTTAGTGTTTCCCAGGAGCTTAGTGTGTCCCAGGGGCTTAGTATGTCCCAGGAGCTTAGTGTGTCCCAGGAGCTTAGTGTGTCCCAGGGGTTTAGTGTGTCCCGGGGGCTTAGTGTGTCCCAGGGGCTTAGTGTGTCCCAGGGGCTTAGTGTTTCCCAGGGGCTTAGTGTGTCCCAGGGGCCTAGTGTTTCCCAGGAGCTTAGTGTGTCCCAGGAGCTTAGTGTGTCCCAGGAGCTTAGTGTTATCCAGGGGCTTAGTGTGTCCCAGGGGCTGTGTGTCCCAGGGGCTGTGTGTCCCAGGGGCTTAGTGTTTCCCAGGAGCTTAGTGTGTCCCAGGGGCTGTGTGTCCCAGGGGCTTAGTGTGTCCCAGGGGCTTAGTGTGTCCCAGGAGCTTAGTGTGTCCCAGGGGCTTAGTGTGTCCCAGGAGCTTAGTGTTTCCCAGGAGCTTAGTGTGTCCCAGGGGTTAAGTGTGTCCCAGGAGCTTAGTGTGTCCCAGGGGTTTAGTGTGTCCCGGGGGCTTAGTGTGTCCCAGGGGCTTAGTGTTTCCCAGGGGCTTAGTGTGTCCCAGGGGCCTAGTGTGTCCCAGGAGCTTAGTGTGTCCCAGGAGCTTAGTGTGTCCCAGGAGCTTAGTGTTTCCCAGGGGCTTAGTGTGTCCCAGGGGCTGTGTGTCCCAGGGGCTTAGTGTGTCCCAGGGGCTTAGTGTGTCCCAGGGGCTGTGTGTCCCAGGGGCTTAGTGTGTCCCAGGGGCTTAGTGTGTCCCAGGGGCTTAGTGTTTCCCAGGGGCTTAGTGTGTCCCAGGGGCTGTGTCCCAGGGGCTTAGTGTTTCCCAGGAGCTTAGTGTGTCCCAGGGGCTTAGTGTTTCCCAGGGGCTTAGTGTGTCCCAGGGGCTGTGTGTCCCAGGGGCTTAGTGTTTCCCAGGAGCTTAGTGTGTCCCAGGGGCTTAGTGTTTCCCAGGGGCTTAGTGTGTCCCAGGGGCCTAGTGTGTCCCAGGAGCTTAGTGTTTCCCAGGGGCTTAGTGTGTCCCAGGGGCTGTGTGTCCCAGGGGCTTAGTGTTTCCCAGGAGCTTAGTGTGTCCCAGGGGCTGTGTGTCCCAGGGGCTTAGTGTGTCCCAGGGGCCTAGTGTGTCCCAGGGGCTTAGTGTGTCCCAGGAGCTTAGTGTGTCCCAGGGGCTTAGTGTGTCCCAGGGGCTTAGTGTGTCCCAGGGGCTTAGTGTGTCCCAGGGGCTTAGTGTGTCCCAGGGGCTTAGTGTGTCCCAGGGGCTTAGTGTGTCCCAGGGGCTTAGTGTGTCCCAGGGGCTTAGTGTGTCCCAGGGGCTTAGTGTGTCCCAGGAGCTTAGTGTGTCCCAGGGGCTTAGTGTGTCCCAGGGGCTTAGTGTGTCCCAGGGGCTTAGTGTGTCCCAGGGGCTTAGTGTGTCCCAGGAGCTTAGTGTGTCCCAGGGGCTTAGTGTGTCCCAGGGGCTTAGTGTGTCCCAGGGGCTTAGTGTGTCCCAGGAGCTTAGTGTGTCCCAGGGGCTTAGTGTGTCCCAGGGGCTTAGTGTGTCCCAGGGGCTTAGTGTGTCCCAGGAGCTTAGTGTGTCCCAGGGGCTTAGTGTGTCCCAGGGGCTTAGTGTGTCCCAGGGGCTTAGTGTGTCCCAGGGGCTTAGTGTGTCCCAGGGGCTTAGTGTGTCCCAGGAGCTTAGTGTGTCCCAGGGGCTTAGTGTGTCCCAGGGGCTTAGTGTGTCCCAGGGGCTTAGTGTGTCCCAGGAGCTTAGTGCGTCCCAGGAGCTTAGTGTTTCCCAGGGGCTTAGTGTGTCCCAGGGGCTTAGTGTGTCCCAGGAGCTTAGTGTGTCCCAGGGGCTTAGTGTTTCCCAGGGGCTTAGTCTGTCCCAGGGGCTTAGTGTTTCCCAGGGGCTTAGTGTGTCCCAGGGGCTTAGTGTGTCCCAGGGGCTTAGTGTGTCCCAGGAGCTTAGTGTTTCCCAGGGGCTTAGTGTGTCCCAGGGGCTTAGTGTGTCCCAGGGGCTTAGTGTGTCCCAGGGGCTTAGTGTTTCCCAGGGGTTTAGTGTGTCCCAGGGGTTTAGTGTGTCCCAGGGGTTTAGTGTGTCCCAGGGGCTTAGTGTGTCCCAGGGGCTTAGTGTGTCCCATTTCTTATTTTGTGTTTGGCAAGGGTACTCTCGAGCGCCGCCATGAGCCCTTGATGCGCCCCTCTAGCAAGTCCGCATCAGACCGCACTTTTCAGAGGGGTATTACCCCAAATCCCCTGCAAAATCGTGATGTTTCTGTTTCTAACCAATCACAGAGGACTTGAAGTCGTTGCCAAGTTTTTCTGGAGAAGCGAAGAGTGATGGAGAAGAAAATATTAAAGTGTACGTAACGTTACCTTAAACTTATGTAATTTTGTACAATTAAATAAAACAAATTATTTTGAATACGCAGCAGTTCAAGAAACTGGGCTATTGTTTCTATGCTATTTTTTCACCCATAACTTTATTGAACAACAGGAATTTTTACCAAGCTTTTTCATGCAGTGTGTCCCAATTCTTTCCTTTTAAACCCATGCACCCTCGTGCACTTGCACACCCTCTCACGTCACCAAAGTGCGGTCCTGAAGGAGGACCTTAGGGCCAATTGGGACGCAGCCTCAGTATGAGGGCTTTCCCCCTGTCACATGACCCAGATTTCTTTACTATCCTTGTTGAGTATGAGTTCCAATATTCTATACACTACCACTCGTCTCCTACCCGGAAGTATGCAAAACTGCATGAACATTTTGAGTACAAGTAGTTGTATGTACAGTATTCAGTGTACCTGGCATTGCAGTTTGCATTGAGATATTAATCAACTTGCAACCATTTGTAATTAATATGTAGCCTAATCTGTAACATTTTTGGATGCATTTTTTGAGTATTGGGACACACCCCTGGTATCTGTAAGCATGATGAGACAGCACTGACTCCACCTTCATGCCTTTCTATGATTGGACCTTCTCCCCTTTGCCTGCATGTGATTGGTTCGTCACTCTCTCCTGCCTGTGTGTGATTGGTTGGTAGAGTCACTGGTGGATCGGCCGGTTTGGTGGCACTACATGACGGTGACGGTCCCTCGCCAGCTCACGCCAGGGCTGGAAGACTCGGCCTTCCTGTTAATGGATGGCGGAGATAACGGGGCGCAGCCCCCCGCCCACACCAGCCCTCTTCAGTCCATCATTGCCGCTTTCGCCATCAAGAGCGGCACGTAAGGACTTCCTGCGTGCAAGAGCATTACATCTCAACGTGTTACAGAGTGTTACAGTGTGTGCTAGTTTATTAGAGTGGTACAGTCTGTGCTAGTTTATTAGAGTGTTACAGTGTGTGCTAGTTTATTAGAGTGGTACAGTCTGTGCTAGTTTATTAGAGTGGTACAGTCTGTGCTAGTTTATTAGAGTGTTACAGTGTGTGCTAGTTTATTAGAGTGTTACAGTGTGTGCTAGTTTATTAGAGTGGTACAGTCTGTGCTAGTTTATTAGAGTGGTACAGTGTGTGCTAGTTTATTAGAGTGTTACAGTGTGTGCTAGTTTATTAGAGTGTTACAGTGTGTGCTAGTTTATTAGAGTGTTACAGTGTGTGCTAGTTTATTAGAGTGGTACAGTGTGTGCTAGTTTATTAGAGTGTTACAGTCTGTGCTAGTTTATTAGAGTGGTACAGTGTGTGCTAGTTTATTAGTGTGGTACAGTCTGTGCTAGTTTATTAGAGTGGTACAGTGTGTGCTAGTTTATTAGTGTGGTACAGTGTGTGCTAGTTTGTTAGAGTGGTACAGTCTGTGCTAGTTTATTAGAGTGGTACAGTGTGTGCTAGTTTATTAGTGTGGTACAGTCTGTGCTAGTTTATTAGAGTGGTACAGTGTGTGCTAGTTTATTAGTGTGGTACAGTGTGTGCTAGTTTGTTAGAGTGGTACAGTCTGTGCTAGTTTATTAGAGTGTTACAGTGTGTGCTAGTTTATTAGAGTGGTACAGTCTGTGCTAGTTTATTAGAGTGGTACAGTGTGTGCTAGTTTATTAGAGTGTTACAGTCTGTGCTAGTTTATTAGAGTGGTACAGTGTGTGCTAGTTTATTAGTGTGGTACAGTCTGTGCTAGTTTATTAGAGTGGTACAGTGTGTGCTAGTTTATTAGAGTGCTACAGTGTGTGCTAGTTTATTAGAGTGGTACAGTGTGTGCTAGTTTATTAGAGTGTTACAGTGTGTGCTAGTTTATTAGAGTGCTACAGTGTGTGCTAGTTTATTAGAGTGTTACAGTGTGTGCTAGTTTATTAGAGTGTTACAGTGTGTGCTAGTTTATTAGAGTGTTACAGTGTGTGCTAGTTTATTAGAGTGGTACAGTGTGTGCTAGTTTATTAGAGTGTTACAGTGTGTGCTAGTTTATTAGAGTGCTACAGTGTGTGCTAGTTTATTAGAGTGTTACAGTGTGTGCTAGTTTATTAGAGTGTTACAGTGTGTGCTAGTTTATTAGAGTGGTACAGTGTGTGCTAGTTTATTAGAGTGTTACAGTGTGTGCTAGTTTATTAGAGTGGTACAGTCTGTGCTAGTTTATTATAGTGGTACAGTGTGTGCTAGTTTATTAGAGTGTTACAGTGTGTGCTAGTTTATTAGAGTGGTACAGTGTGTGCTAGTTTATTAGAGTGGTACAGTGTGTGCTAGTTTATTAGAGTGTTACAGTGTGTGCTAGTTTATTAGAGTGTTACAGTGTGTGCTAGTTTATTAGAGTGTTACAGTGTGTGCTAGTTTATTAGAGTGTTACAGTGTGTGCTAGTTTATTAGAGTGTTACAGTGTGTGCTAGTTTATTAGTGTGGTACAGTGTGTGCTAGTTTGTTAGAGTGCTACAGTGTGTGCTAGTTTATTAGAGTGTTACAGTGTGTGCTAGTTTATTAGAGTGGTACAGTGTGTGCTAGTTTATTAGAGTGCTACAGTGTGTGCTAGTTTATTAGAGTGTTACAGTGTGTGCTAGTTTATTAGAGTGTTACAGTGTGTGCTAGTTTATTAGAGTGTTACAGTGTGTGCTAGTTTATTAGAGTGCTACAGTGTGTGCTAGTTTATTAGAGTGTTACAGTGTGTGCTAGTTTATTAGAGTGTTATAGTGTGTGCTAGTTTATTAGAGTGGTACAGTGTGTGCTAGTTTATTAGAGTGTTACAGTGTGTGCTAGTTTATTAGAGTGTTACAGTGTGTGCTAGTTTATTAGAGTGTTACAGTGTGTGCTAGTTTATTAGAGTGGTACAGTGTGTGCTAGTTTATTAGAGTGTTACAGTGTGTGCTAGTTTATTAGAGTGTTACAGTGTGTGCTAGTTTATTAGAGTGTTACAGTGTGTGCTAGTTTATTAGAGTGTTACAGTGTGTGCTAGTTTATTAGAGTGTTACAGTGTGTGCTAGTTTATTAGAGTGGTACAGTGTGTGCTAGTTTATTAGAGTGTTATAGTTTGTGCTAGTTTATTAGAGTGTTACAGTGTGTGCTAGTTTATTAGAGTGTTACAGTATGTGCTAGTTTATTAGAGTGGTACAGTGTGTGCTAGTTTATTAGAGTGGTACAGTGTGTGCTAGTTTATTAGAGTAGTACAGTGTGTGCTAGTTTATTAGAGTGGTACAGTGTGTGCTAGTTTATTAGAGTGGTACAGTGTGTGCTAGTTTATTAGAGTGTTACAGTGTGTGCTAGTTTATTAGAGTGGTACAGTGTGTGCTAGTTAGAGTGTTACAGTGTGTGCTAGTTTATTAGAGTGGTACAGAGTGTGCTAGTTTATTAGAGTGTTACAGTGTGTGCTAGTTTATTAGAGTGTTACAGTGTGTGCTAGTTTATTAGAGTGTTACAGTGTGTGCTAGTTTATTAGAGTGGTACAGTGTGTGCTAGTTTATTAGAGTGGTACAGTGTGTGCTAGTTTATTAGAGTGTTACAGTATGTGCTAGTTTATTAGAGTGTTACAGTGTGTGCTAGTTTATTAGAGTGTTACAGTGTGTGCTAGTTTATTAGAGTGGTACAGTGTGTGCTAGTTTATTAGAGTGGTACAGTGTGTGCTAGTTTATTAGAGTGGTACAGTGTGTGCTAGTTTATTAGAGTGGTACAGTGTGTGCTAGTTTATTAGAGTGTTACAGTGTGTGCTAGTTTATTAGAGTGGTACAGTGTGTGCTAGTTTATTAGAGTGGTACAGTGTGTGCTAGTTTATTAGAGTGGTACAGTGTGTGCTAGTTTATTAGTGTGTTGCAATGTTTCTATGCAAAACACTGCAGCAGAGTTTGAGTAAACTTCCTGCTCCACTTGATTGACAGTTTTTCTCTCTTCCAGCATATCAGCATGTCTCACTCAGATCCCGAACCAGCCCCTCACATTTCCGGTAGAGAATCACAGCCTCCATTTTACATTTAACACACTGCGCGCACACACGCGCACACACACACACACGCTCGCACATGCACACTCACAGTCTCTCAAAAACTGCACACACATGCACATTCACACTCACACATGTACAAACACACACACACACACACACACACTGTGTGATTAAACTGCACGCACACACACACACACACACACACACACACACACACACACACACACACACACACACACACTGTGTGATTAAACTGCACACACACACACACACACACACACACTGTGTGATTAAACTGCACACACACACACACACACACTGTGTGATTAAACTGCACACACACACACACACACACACACACACACACACACACACACTGTGTGATTAAACTGCACACACACACACACACACACTGTGTGATTAAACTGCACACACACACACACACACACACACTGTGTGATTAAACTGCACACACACACACACACACACACACACACTGTGTGATTAAACTGCACACACACACACACACACACACACACTGTGTGATTAAACTGCACACACACACACACACACACACACACACACACACACTGTGTGATTAAACTGCACACACACACACACACACACACACACACACACACACACACACTGTGTGATTAAACTGCACACACACACACACACACACACACACACACTGTGTGATTAAACTGCACACACACACACACACACACACACACACACACACACACACACACACACACACTGTGTGATTAAACTGCACACACACACACACACACACACACACACACACTGTGTGATTAAACTGCACACACACACACACACACACACACACTGTGTGATTAAACTGCACACACACACACACACACACACACACACACACACACACACACACACACACACACTGTGTGATTAAACTGCACACACACACACACACACACACACTGTGTGATTTAACTGCATACGGCATTCCATCTTTACTGCTTAGCAGCTGACCATGTACCGATTCAGAGATAAAATTGATAAAATGATAAATAGCAGCATGGTACAGTGAATAGCAGCGTGTCACGTGTGGATTAGGCGGGAAGAGAGTGCATATAGACTTGTGTACATATGCAGATTCAGCAAAAATACTGTACTGCTATTAGTTATCTAATTGTGCTGGAAATGAGCTTTGACTAGAAACACGTTCACAGTCCATCGGACATTCTGTGCTTTTCCCTTCCAAATAAACCAATAAATATGTAAATAAATAATTGAAACTCATGGGCCTGCCAGAGATATGTAAATAAATAATTGAAACTCATGGGCCTGCCAGAGATATTTATGCACAGTTACATGATGTGGAGTGAAGGAAGGCCAGCACATGCCTCTCACGCGTGTTTCTGCATGTGGATGAAACATGTTCTCGTGTTGTGTGCGAACGACAGCACGATCCGCAGGGTAAGACATCTCGCAGCGAGGACAAGCTCCTGGCGTACACTTGGTGGCACTTCCTGACCAATCACAGCGATGATCCCCATCGGCTCCTCCTCTTCCCAATGACTAAGGTGAGTCCATAAAGATATACAAGAAGACAGCTTCCGCTTACCGGTTCCATGGATTGGAGGTGCTCATTGGCACATGGAGACGCCATGTTAGACTATGGGCTTGAGCATGCGCACTGGGCAGCTAAACATGCGGACCCAATTGGAATGAAAAAAATCTTATAACTTCTGTGGGGCTCAAAAAAAATCAGTCTGTGGAGAGTAATTAGTTCCGTGTGAGGAAATGTTTGAATTTAAAAGAAGTATGATATACTTTTTTATTTTTATTTTATTTTCTTCTTAATATGTTTCCAGAGCTTGCTTTTGTTTTCTTTGTTTTTGCTTTTTTCTTTCCTTTTCATTAATTTTGTTTTTATTTCTTTGTATTTGTATTGAGTTTTGTTTTGTTTGTTTGTTTTTGTATGTTTTTATCTTTTGGCTTGCCTGTTTCTTTTCTTTTTTTTGTTTTTGTTTTATGTATTGAGGATATTTGTCTTATTTTTTTAATTCTTGTTTGTGATGTGAGGGGAACTATGCACAAGCCCGTTGGGCTTCCTTTCCCCTCCTAGCACTGATACTTTATGTGCTGAATAAAATAAACTAAACTAAACTATAAAATAGAATAATTTGGCCTGGGTAATTTCATAGTTTTTAAATGACTTCAATGGGGAAATTAGCTTTTTGGCACCAGAGGCTGCAGTCCCTCTGGTGACCACTGGGGTTTGCAAGCTCCAAGGAGAACATCCCTCCCCTGGGCCCCTCCCTCATCCATCCCTGGCCCCCTCCCACATCCCTTCCCTGGCCCCTCTCACATCCCATTTCCGGGCCCCTCCCACATCCCTCCCCTGGCCCCTCCCACATCCCTCCCCTGGCCCCTCCCACATCCCTCCCCTGGCCCCTCCCACATCCCTCCCCTGGCCCCTCCCACATCCATCACTGGCCCCTCCCACATCCCTTCCATGGCCCCTCCCACATCCCATTTCCGGGCCCCTCCCACATCCATCCCCTGGCCCCTCCCACATCCCTCCCCTGGCCCCTCCCACATCCCTCCCCTGGCCCCTCCCACATCCATCCCTGGCCCCTCCCACATCCCATTTCCGGGCCCCTCCCACATCCATCCCTGGCCTCTCCCACATCCATTCCTGGCCCCTCCCACATCCATCCCTGGCCTCTCCCACATCCATCCCTGGCCTCTCCCACATCCATCCCTGGCCTCTCCCACATCCCTATCTGGCCCCTCCCACATCCCATTCCTGGGCCCCTCCCACATCCCTCCATGGCTCCTCCCACATATCTCCCTTGGTCCCTCCCACAATTCTTATCTGGCTCCTTATCTTATCAGCTCCTTATATTGGCTCATTTCTCTCTGTCTGTGCAGGCGTGCGTCCGGGGCATGGACACAGTCTCTGACTTCATCCTCAAGATCTCCGCAGGCAGACAGCGCATCGACAGGTTCACTGTATCTGGAGGTTCCAAGGTGAGAACTCAACCCCCAGAGGGATTGTACTGTTACAGGGCATGACCTGATATGTATCGCATGTGGATGGGCTGGTTTCATAGGTTTGGGTCTTTAGCCGGTCTACTAGATCTGTAAACTATTAGTACTAGTACTACTACATATGTATTATTATATTATTATTTGTTATTAGTACAACTATAATTAGTGTGTGTATGGGTGTGGGTGTGTGTCTGTGTGTCTGTGCATGCGTTTGTGTGTGTGTGTGTGTGTGTGTGCGCGCGTGCGTGCGCGCGTGTGCGTGTGCGTGTGCGTGCGCGTGCGCGTGTGTGTGTGTGTACGCATGTGTGTGTGCGTGTGTGTGTGTGTGCGTGTGTGTATGTGTATGTGTGTGTGTGTGTGTGCACGCATGTGTGCGTGTGTGTATGTGTGTGTGTGCGCGTGCGTGCGCGGTGCGCGTGTGTGTGTGTGTACGCATGTGTGTGTGCGTGTGTGTGTGTGTGCGTGTGTGTATGTGTATGTGTGTGTGTGTGTGTGTGCACGCATGTGTGCGTGTGTGTATGTGTGTGTGTGCGCGTGCGTGCGCGTGCGCGTGTGTGTGTGTGTACGCATGTGTGTGTGCGTGTGTGTGTGTGTGCGTGTGTGTATGTGTATGTGTGTGTGTGTGTGTGTGCACGCATGTGTGTGTGCGTTGTGTGTGTGTGTGCGTGTGTGTATGTGTATGTGTGTGTGTGTGTGTGCACGCATGTGTGCGTGTGTGTATGTGTGTGTGTGTGCGTGCGTGCGTGTGTGTGTGTGTGTGTGTGTGTGTGTGTGTGTGTGTGTGTGTGTGTGTGTGCACAGCGGGGCTGGGTTGCCTGGCTCACAGCTGCAGTGGATAGGAGAGTGGTGTCCTTTGTACCCATTGTTTTGGACCTTCTCAACATGACAGAGGTGAGGAGGGGTGGGCGTGGCTAGGGCGGGTCACCCGGCACTCACCTGAGTTACTTTACAAATATACAGGTGCTCTGTGCAAGTGAGGAAAATTGTGTCTTAAAGAGGCTTAAAATATCACTTAAAATATCATATCACTCTGTATGCTTCTGAAATTATACTTAGGTTTGTAGTGAACTAGGTTCTGGCGGGGTTCAAACACTCAGGTGAGAGGCCACAGGTGAGAGGCCACAGGGGAGGGGCCACAGGTGAGAGGCCACAGGGGAGGGGCCACAGGGGAGTGGCCACAGGGGAGGGGCCACAGGGGAGGGGCCACAGGGGAGGGGCCACAGGGGAGGAGCCACAGGGGAGGGGCCACAGGGGAGGGCTGTTAGAAATAGCTGGTTTTGTCTGTTCGCTCTGTGAATAAGGAAGAAGGAGGGATAGTGTAGGAGTGGGCGTAACGTTAGGGCGTAGGCTACGTGACTTAACTAGTTGTCCAGTGCGGTTCTGGTACACACTGCACAGACTAACCACAACCCAACTGAAATTCGGTAGTCAATACCGGAAAATTTCCGTTGTGACTACAGTTGTAGAATCTGCTTGCCACTTTCTTTTATAACTGAACTGTGCTCGAACACGGCCCAGGTCTCCCAGGGTACAGGCCACTACACTAACCACTGCGCTAAAGATACATTCACTGTTAGCGGAGGAGATAGGCTGCCTCAGGAACGGATCGCTAGAGGTTTATTCTTTGTGATTGAGTAGGGTGTATGTGTGCATCTGTGTGTGTGTGTGTGTGTGTGTGTGTGTGTGTGTGTGTGTGGTGTGTGTGTGTGTGTGTGTGTGTGTGTGTGTGTGTGTGTGTGTGCGTGTGTGTGTGTGCGTGCGTGTGTGTGTGTGTGTGTGTAGAATCTACACCACCATTTCAGAGCGTATGGAGGCTGGTCCTTCGCGTTTCACAGCTACTATGATCTGAACATCACTGAGCTGCTGGACTCCCCTCAGATGAAACGAATGAGCAGCCTGATCGACCCCTTGGGTGAGAACAGTGTCCCCTTGCAGTACAGACAACACACTGAAACTATTGCGACAAACACTGCCCCAATAACACTAGCATCTATCTGGAGTTCATAAAAATATTATTTCACCACGAATACTTGTATTCCGTCATAGCAACAAGATAAAGCCAACAACAGCCCGAACGCATGCCAGTCCAGCGGTGAAAAACACTGCTCACTCAATAGTGAAATAAACAAGTGAAATTCTTGTGTAATTATACCATGTCATTCTACTATCAATATCTACTACTAAATAGGAAAAAATACACAGTCCCACCATTTGTTTTACACATAGAGATTGAGAAGAATTGGGTGCTATTCTCAAATGAGTACATTTCATTTCACACACTGTAGTGTAAGCTTTCATAGGTGGCTCAGTCATGTTTTATATTTCATGCACTGATTTGCCTTGAAGCTAGAGCATTGCCAGTATTTTTCTAATGGTGGAATATTATTTCATTGTAATCTTATTGTACACAATGTAGACTGTGGTGTTAGTATCTCCCCTGGGCATGTAGTGCATGGAAAATACTCATTCCTATTTACTGAGCGCTGATATGCACTAGATTAATGTAAAATGTTCCTTGATTACAAATGGCAACATTTCTGAAACACACTACAGATAAATGTCTTCCCAGGACATGCAGCAAAAGATTACATACTGTAGAGTACAGAAAAAAGTGATGTTTTATTGAAGCACAAGAGTGAATGATTAGGTTACATATTTAGGTGTGTGTACCAGTGTGATATCAATGTTTTAAATCTTAAACCATCAAAAGGGGCAAACGTATATGCTTTATAATGGACAAAACTAATTTAATTAATTTTATGACATGGTTTGGATAGGTTTTTGGACCCATAGATACCGTATCTATCCCCCTATACTGATGAAAAGTAATTGCCACTTGAAGATTGTGCAAAGTGAGTTTCATGAGTCAAAACAGTTGATTTGTAGTTAAATATGTAGTATATATGATTATTTTATATTTAGTGCACAATATACCCATTTTGGATAGATTTGGAGACACTAAGGGACAACAGGGCACACTGCCTACATTTTGCAACATAGATCTTTAATAGCTCTGCATATCACGCTCAGATTTTGCACACTTGTGCCGAAGGAGTCTATGATCCAGGAAATATAGTTTAACCTGTTTTAGAGTAGTTCTCAGTATTTCATTGCAAACTTAGAAAAAAAAAAAGCTTTGTTTTTGCAGGTAGTATTTTAAATGGTACAGCTGCCTTGCTTCATTTAAACCATTTTCCAAGTATCTGTGATGCTCACACCAGGGGCCACATGTATAAAACTCTGAGTAAAAGAATGCGTAAAAGAACACTCAGGGTGAAAGTCGTAAATCTGCTTAAAAAAGTTTAGCTTTTTCTACCTCTGCCTTTCAGTCACTATGTCACCATATCACACTGATGCCAAACACTGCGTACATATGGTGTCCAGCGTGTGCAGAGATACGCAGATTCTCACAGCACGTGTTATATTATACATGTGAATTTCTGCGTGTAAACTCCCTTACGCGGATTTCTGAGGGCATTTTTCTGCTCAGCACTGTTTGTACCTGTGGCCTCTGGCGTTATAAAGCCTTAAATAGAACAGTACATAAATAGGCGAAGCTTGATCAAATTTGGCATCTGTGCAAAGGGGTTAACAGTTAGTGCCCTGTGTTTCCCGCAGCCTATAATGAACGCTACAGATCGAAGCCCAAGCTGGTCATCTCAAGTGTGGGGGATGAGTTCTTCCTCCTTGACAACTCCCACTACTACTACCAACAGCTGCAAGGAGAGAAACACCTCAGGCATGGATACTACAGAGATACTCATAGTTTACATCACCTCAGGCATGGATTACTACAGAGATACTCATAGTTTACATCACCTCAGGCATGGACACTACAGAGATACTCATAGTTTACATCACCTCAGGCATGGACACTACAGAGATACTCATAGTTTACATCACCTCAGGCATGGACACTACAGAGATACTCATAGTTTACATCACCTCAGGCATGGACACTACAGAGATACTCATAGTTTACATCACCTCAGGCATGGACACTACAGAGATACTCATAGTTTACATCACCTCAGGCATGGACACTACAGAGATACTCATAGTTTACATCACCTCAGGCATGGACACTACAGAGATACTCATAGTTTACATCACCTCAGGCATGGACACTACAGAGATACTCATAGTTTACATCACCTCAGGCATGGACACTACAGAGATACTCATAGTTTACATCACCTCAGGCATGGAAACTACAGAGATACTCATAGTTTACATCACCTCAGGCATGGACACTACAGAGATACTCATAGTTTACATCACCTCAGGCATGGACACTACAGAGATACTCATAGTTTACATCACCTCAGGCATGGACACTACAGAGATACTCATAGTTTACATCACCTCAGGCATGGACACTACAGAGATACTCATAGTTTACATCACCTCAGGCATGGACACTACATAGATACTCATAGTTTACATCACCTCAGGCACGGACACTACAGAGATACTCATAGTTTACATCACCTCAGGCATGGACACTACAGAGATACTCATAGTTTACATCACCTCAGGCATGGACACTACAGAGATACTCATAGTTTACATCACCTCAGGCATGGAAACTACAGAGATATCTCATAGTTTACATCACCTCAGGCATGGACACTACAGAGATACTCATAGTTTACATCACCTCAGGCATGGACACTACAGAGATACTCATAGTTTACATCACCTCAGGCATGGACACTACAGAGATACTCATAGTTTACATCACCTCAGGCATGGACACTACAGAGATACTCATAGTTTACATCACCTCAGGCATGGACACTACATAGATACTCATAGTTTACATCACCTCAGGCACGGACACTACAGAGATACTCATAGTTTACATCACCTCAGGCATGGATACTACAGAGATACTCATAGTTTACATCACCTCAGGCATGGACACTACAGAGATACTCATAGTTTACATCACCTCAGGCATGGACACTACAGAGATACTCATAGTTTACATCACCTCAGGCATGGGCACTACATAGATACTCATAGTTTACATCACCTCAGGCATGGACACTACAGAGATACTCATAGTTTACATCACCTCAGGCATGGACACTACAGAGATACTCATAGTTTACATCACCTCAGGCATGGACACTACAGAGATACTCATAGTTTACATCACCTCAGGCATGGAAACTACAGAGATACTCATAGTTTACATCACCTCAGGCATGGACACTACAGAGATACTCATAGTTTACATCACCTCAGGCATGGACACTACAGAGATACTCATAGTTTACATCACCTCAGGCATGGACACTACAGAGATACTCATAGTTTACATCACCTCAGGCAATGGACACTACAGAGATACTCATAGTTTACATCACCTCAGGCATGGACACTACATAGATACTCATAGTTTACATCACCTCAGGCACGGACACTACAGAGATACTCATAGTTTACATCACCTCAGGCATGGACACTACAGAGATACTCATAGTTTACATCACCTCAGGCATGGACACTACAGAGATACTCATAGTTTACATCACCTCAGGCATGGAAACTACAGAGATACTCATAGTTTACATCACCTCAGGCATGGACACTACAGAGATACTCATAGTTTACATCACCTCAGGCATGGACACTACAGAGATACTCATAGTTTACATCACCTCAGGCATGGACACTACAGAGATACTCATAGTTTACATCACCTCAGGCATGGACACTACAGAGATACTCATAGTTTACATCACCTCAGGCATGGACACTACAGAGATACTCATAGTTTACATCACCTCAGGCATGGACACTACATAGATACTCATAGTTTACATCACCTCAGGCACGGACACTACAGAGATACTCATAGTTTACATCACCTCAGGCATGGACACTACAGAGATACTCATAGTTTACATCACCTCAGGCATGGACACTACAGAGATACTCATAGTTTACATCACCTCAGGCATGGAAACTACAGAGATACTCATAGTTTACATCACCTCAGGCATGGACACTACAGAGATACTCATAGTTTACATCACCTCAGGCATGGACACTACAGAGATACTCATAGTTTACATCACCTCAGGCATGGACACTACAGAGATACTCATAGTTTACATCACCTCAGGCATGGACACTACAGAGATACTCATAGTTTACATCACCTCAGGCATGGACACTACATAGATACTCATAGTTTACATCACCTCAGGCACGGACACTACAGAGATACTCATAGTTTACATCACCTCAGGCATGGATACTACAGAGATACTCATAGTTTACATCACCTCAGGCATGGACACTACAGAGATACTCATAGTTTACATCACCTCAGGCATGGACACTACAGAGATACTCATAGTTTACATCACCTCAGGCATGGACACTACAGAGATACTCATAGTTTACATCACCTCAGGCATGGATACTACAGAGATACAGAGATACTCATAGTTTACATCACCTCAGGCATGGATACTACAGAGATACTCATAGTTTTACATCACCTCAGGCATGGATACTACAGAGATACTCATAGTTTACATCACCTCAGGCATGGACACTACAGAGATACTCATAGTTTACATCACCTCAGGCATGGACACTACAGAGATACTCATAGTTTTACATCACCTCAGGCATGGACACTACAGAGATACTCATAGTTTACATCACCTCCAGGCATGGACACTACAGAGATACTCATAGTTTTACATCACCTCAGGCATGGACACTACAGAGATACTCATAGTTTACATCACCTCAGGCATGGACACTACAGAGATACTCATAGTTTACATCACCTCAGGCATGGACACTACAGAGATACTCATAGTTTACATCACCTCAGGCATGGACACTACAGAGATACTCATAGTTTACATCACCTCAGGGCACGGACACTACAGAGATACTCATAGTTTACATCACCTCAGGCATGGACACTACAGAGATACTCATAGTTTACATCACCTCAGGCATGGACACTACAGAGATACTCATAGTTTACATCACCTCAGGCATGGAAACTACAGAGATACTCATAGTTTACATCACCTCAGGCATGGACACTACAGAGATACTCATAGTTTACATCACCTCAGGCATGGACACTACAGAGATACTCATAGTTTACATCACCTCAGGCATGGACACTACAGAGATACTCATAGTTTACATCACCTCAGGCATGGACACTACAGAGATACTCATAGTTTACATCACCTCAGGCATGGACACTACATAGATACTCATAGTTTACATCACCTCAGGCACGGACACTACAGAGATACTCATAGTTTACATCACCTCAGGCATGGACACTACAGAGATACTCATAGTTTACATCGAGCACGGTTCTTCAATGTTCTTGTGTTTTTTAACCCAGTGTGTCTGTGTGTGTGTGTGTGTGTGTGTGTGTGTGTGTGTGTGTGTGTGTATGTGCGTGCGTGCGTGCGTGTGTGCGTGCGTGTGTGTGCAGGATTCTGCCCAATGCTGAGCACCTGTGTTTGGGTCACTGGCTGAGTGTGCTGCTCTCCATCCAGTCCTTCTACTTCAGCACCATGCTGGGCCACAAACGACCCACAATGCACTGGAACAGGACACAGGTACGCCCATTTATGGTCTTCATTTTACATTAGGTCTAGACCTGGGTTTGCCAACGGTGATCCTGGACAAGACGCAGGGTGTGATAGCTGGTCAATCACAGCAGGTCATTGCTAAGTAAGTAACCCAACCTGCTGCTGCAGTTCCCTATTGCGCCACCAGGGGGAGCCATAGCCCCATCTCTCCTGAGTGAATGTTCTTCCTCTTCATAGTCGGAGGGTTCAGGAGCCATTTACCTGTACACCGACACTCCACCAATCAAAGTGCTCGCCTACCAGGCTCGCACCCTGGATGCAAAAAGGTGGGCTTGTGCAAAATGAAATACTACTACTGCTGCTACTACTAATTACAATAGCTTATTCCTTATTATTATATTAATTATAACAATAATTACTTTGTCAGTGTAAGTATCAGAATTATTTTTCCTCACATTTTTTTCAAAGATGATTCTTTTAGCTGTGTGTAATTTAAATGTACTGTACACAGAAAGATGATTCTTTTAGCTGTGTGTAATTTAAATGTACTGTACACAGAAAGATGATTATTTTAGCTGTGTGTAATTTAAATGGACTGTACACAGAAATTTGGGCTTTAATGGAACACGCCTCCCTCTCCTCAGGCGGGATTTCCGCTGGGCTGTGGCTTCGCCAGGACGTCCCGGCCACATCCTCTTCCGTCCCATTCCCTGGTGGTCCTCTCCCGTCAGCAGTCCGGTACGCACCCACCCCACCCCATGGTGATATGAGTCAGGTTATGCATCCCTAATGGGTGAAACTACAGTAAGCTGTCTATAATTTATTTATTTTGACCAATCAAGGAAAAAAAGGTTAAATCAATGAATCACTGGTCACATATTGTCTGTCACTCAAACCCTGTTTGGTTTCATAAAGCCCTTTCTTGATTCCGGTGGATAGGAAATTTTATTTTCTTCATAACTGCAATGAAATAAGTGAAAAATAATGTCTCTTTAGACATTTATGATGAAAAATGTGCTTTGTGAAAAATGTGAAAAAGAAAAGTCTTATGTCCGAAAAGGGACAAAATGGTAAAAAAATAAAAATGGCATTTTAAAAATAAAAATAATGTCTTTTAAGACATTTATGATGAAAAATGAGCTTTTCTGGAATATGTGAAAAAAACATAAGACTATAGTCTTATATCCAAAAGTGCCAAAATTGTCCAAAAAAATAAATAAACTTGTCCCACCCCCATGCCCAGCGCCCAAAGCAATAGGACTCCATCCCTAATGGGTAAAACTATTATCATTTATTTATTTTGACCAATCAAAGAAAAAAAGGTTGAATCAACAGATCATTGGACACACATTGTAGTTCAACCCTGTTTGGCTTTGCTATGCCTCACTTAGAGGTTGCAGGTTCATTTCCCAGGTGGGGCAGTCCTGTTGTACATTGGAGCTGGGCGTTTAGCCTGAATAGCTTCAGTAAATACCGAGCTGTATGAATACTGTATATAGCTTCAGTAAATACCCAGCTGTATGAATAGTGTATATAGCTTCAGTAAATACCCAGCTGTATGAATAGTGTATATAGCTTCAGTAAATACCCAGCTGTATGAATAGTGTATATAGCTTCAGTAAATACCCAGCTGTATGAATAGTGTATATAGCTTCAGTAAATACCCAGCTGTATGAATAGTGTATATAGCTTCAGTAAATACCCAGCTGTATGAATAGTGTATATAGCTTCAGTAAATACCCAGCTGTATGAATAGTGTATATAGCTTCAGTAAATACCCAGCTGTATGAATAGTGTATATAGCTTCA
>CM056378.1:124674616-124712116 GCA_029718625.1 Synaphobranchus kaupii
TGGCAAGGAAAAACTCCCTGGTGAAGTTCTATTGTATTGTAAATTAATTAAATTTTCTGATTTATTTTCAAATCTATTTATTTATTCATATATTTCTCAATTTACTTTCACATATTTTTGTGAAGGGTCCTTTTGCTAAATGTTTAAATGTGATTGTAATTATGACTGTGGATATGATTGTAAATATGAATGTAAGTGTAAGTGTAAGTATGAATGTGAGTGGAAATGTAAGAATGAATGTAAGTGTAAATATGAGTATGAATGTGAGTGTAAATGTAAGTATGAATGTTAGTGTAAATATGATTGTAAATATGAATGTAAGTGTAAGTTTAAATATGAGTATGAATGTGAGTGTAAATGTAAGTATGAATGTTAGTGTAAATATGATTGTAAATATGAATGTAAGTGTAAATATGATTGTAAATATTCATGTGGTTGTAAATATGAATGGAAGTGTAAATGTAAGAATGAATGTGAGTGTAAATGTAAGTATGAATGTGAGTGTAAATGTAAATATGAATGTAAGTGTAAATATAAGTATGAGTGTAAGTGTAAGTATGAATGTAAATATGAATGTGAGTGTAAGTGTAAATATGATTGTAAATATTAATGTGGTTGTAAATATGAATGTAAGTGTAAATGTAGGAATGAATGTGAGTGTAAATGTAAGTATGAATGTATGTGTAAATATAAGTATGAGTGGAAGTGTAAGTATGAATGTAAATATGAATGTGAGTGTAAGTGTAAATATGATTGTAAATATTAATGTGGTTGTAAATATTAATGTAAGTGTAAATGTAAGAATGAATGTGAGTGTAAATGTAAGTATGAATGTAAGTGTAAATATAAGTATGAGTGTAAGTGTAAGTATGAATGCAAATATGAATGTGAGTGTAAGTGTAAATATGATTGTAAATATTAATGTGGTTGCAAATATTAATGTAAGTGTAAATGTAGGAATGAATGTGAGTGTAAATGTAAGTATGAATGTGTGTCATTTTAAGTATGAATGTAAGTGTAAATATGATTGTAAATATGAATGTAAGTGTAAATGTAAGTATCAATATAAGTGTAAATGTAAGTATGAATGTGAGTGTAAATTTAAATATGAATGTAAGTGTAAATATGATTGTAAATATTAATGTGGTTGTAAATATGAACGTAAGTGTAAAAGTACACTACTGTTCAAAAGTTTGGGGTCACTTAGAAATGTCCTTGTTTTTTGAAAGAAATTGATACTTTTATTCACCAAGGTAGCATTAAATTGATCAAAAAATACAGTCCAGACATTGATCCCAACACTGCCAGATCCCAGGCATTAGCTCCGCCCCCTTTATGGTCTTGACAGCTCTGTTACATTTATTGATAAATACATAAAATAATAAATAAATAAAATGTATTAATAAAGTAATCTAAAATAAATTAATCTGGAAATTAATATAGAAATAGTAATGCATGTGCAATTTGTTGATAAGTTCAAATCAAATCAATATTTATTTATATAGCGCATTTCACAACTAGTTGTCACAATACACTTCACAGAAAAACCCAGCCTAAACCCCCACAAGAGTAAGCCAAAAGCAACAGTGGCAAGGAAAAACTCCCCGGTGAAGTTCTATTGCTTTGTAAATTTATTGAATTTTCAAATCTATTTAATTATTCATATATTTCTGAATTTACTTTCACATATTTTTGTGAAGGGTCCTTTTGCTAAATGTCTAAATGTGATTGTAATTATGACTGTGGATATGAATGTGAGTGTAAGTGTAAATATGATTGTAAATATTAATGTGGTTGTAAATATGAGTATGAATATAAGTGTAAATGTAAGTATGAATGTGAGTATAAATGTAAGTATGAATATAAGTGTAAATGTAAGTATGAATGTGAGTGTAAATATGATTGTAAGTATGAATATAAGTGTAAATGTAAGTATGAAAGTAAGTGTACATGTAAGTATGAATGTAAGTGTAAATGTAAGTGTTAATGTTGATATGAATGTAAGTGTAAGTATGAATGTAAGTGTAAATGTAAGTGTTAGTATGAATGTAAATGTCAATATGAATGCAAGTGTTAGTATGAATGTAAGTGTAAATATAAGTATGAATGTAAGTGTAAATGTAAGTGTTAATGTCTGTATGAATGTAAGTGTAAGTATGAATGTAAGTGTAAATGTAAGTGTTAATGTCTGTATGAATGTAAGTGTAAGTATGAATGTAAGTGTAAATATAAGTATGAATGTAAGTGTTAGTATGAATGTAAGTGTAAATATAAGTATGAATGTAAGTGTTAGTATGAATGTAAGTGTAAATATAAGTATGAATGTAAGTGTTAATATAAGTATGAATGTAAGTGTAAATATAAGTATGAATATGTGTAAATGTGTTAGTATGAATGTAAATGTCAATATGAATGTAAGTATGAATGCAAGTGTAAATATAAGTATGAATGTAAGTGTAAATATAAGTATGAATATAAGTGTAAATGTAAGTGTTAGTATGAATGTAAATGTCAATATGAATGTAAGTATGAATGCAAGTGTAAATATAAGTATGAATGTAAGTGTAAATATAAGTATGAATGTAAGTGTAAGTATGAATGTAAGTGTAAATATAAGTATGAATGTAAGTGTAAGTATGAATGCAAGTGTAAATATAAGTATGAATGTAAGTGTAAGTATGAATGTAAGTGTAAATATAAGTATGAATGTAAGTGTAAATTTAACAGCTGGTTTCTGCTCCTCCTGCAGGTCTCTTTCTCTGGGCCCTTGGGCACAGTGCAGACCTTCACCACAGAGGTGCAGATCATCCCCGACACCTTTCCCTTCCCACAATGCAAAGCACAGGCATGCCACGGGACTATAGTCTAAAGTCCCACAATGCAAAGCGCCATGGCACTATAGTCTGAAGTCCCACAATGCAAAGCGCAGACATGCAGCATTTTTAAAAAGAAACTGGAAACCCCCCCCCCCTCCTTAATTTTGGTGGGGAACATACCTGCCAGATGTCACCTGATTTTGTTTTTGCTCTAGTGCTGAATTAACCAAATCACCAACTAGGAGATGGGCTAGTGTTTCACAATGGAAGTCAATGGAGAAATCAGACAGGAAAAAGTTACTGAATTTGCACCTTCTACGTTTTTGCATATAGTGATGGAGAGGTGATGAGGTGATTGATTGCTTTGTTTTATATTTATAAATAATTTGGAACAGAGTCGGTTGTGTTGAATACCAGAAAAAAAGTATTGATGAAATACATTTTTTTATCAAATGTTCATACACAACAAGATATGAAAAAGTATTGTGTTGCCAATTATGGAAATCGAAAATAATGAGAGATTACCCCTGGCCTCAGATCTATGTTCGTCCTTAGAAGTAATGTTAGGTATGATAATAGCTATTGTATGAAATGTTTTTTTCACTTTGCTCCATTGTTTCCTTTGGTGTCTTCATGAACCAGGTTAAATCACTTTCCAATTTACCAGTTACAACTGCAACAAATTAAACTTTGCAGTCAATTAATTTAACCGTCTTTAATTTGTCCATTTTAAGTTGGTCATTAAAATTAAAAACATAACCTTTTAATGGTTTAGTCCATTCTGGTTGAAATGTAAGAACTACTTGAGCAAATCTGTTAGCTTTTTTTCGTGCTGTAACTCAAGTAGTTTCGGTGAAGGCTACTTTTATTTTTCAATAAAGTAATCATATTTTTAGGACAGTTTTTGCGTACTCTACTCGCCCGTTTATTTCATTCTGGTAATTGAAGAATCATTTCTGTTTCAGTGCAAAAACGGCAAAGTTTATTACGTTAAAAAAAAAAAACTTGAGAAAAATGCAAAAACACATTTAGATAGGACATGTTTTTTCAACAACCACTGCAAAATAAACAAATGTGTTTGAAGCCATTTAAATGTGTTTCCGTGGAAAAACACCAAAATACATAAGACTATGAGACATAAGACTTGTGTCAAAAATGCAAAAATCATCTTTTTTTTATTTAGATGGGACATGTTTATCATGTTCAACAACCACGGCAAAATAAATGAATTAAAATGTGTTTGAAGCTGTTTGTGTGGAAAGAGGGTCAAATAAACTGCTACAGACTCCATTGTCAAACCATTTTATTTGAAAAACCTACTTCAATACACATTTTTTCTGTTAATTTACAAACATTTATACACACTGTACAATATTAGATAGGCTGTAAGTGACAACATGTAAATTAGTATTTTGTCATTAACTGTACTTTTAGACCTGCAATTTAAGGCTCTTCACCACACAGTTATGGTCTCACCCTTATCCAGATATGGTATATTCCTCTTGTGACATCACACTTGGGTAAAACATGGCCAGGTGGGAGTATTCCATTTACCGCCAAGGGGTGCATCCCAATAGTCGAAAAAATGCACCCTCCCTTCCTCCACTACCACCTCCTCTACTCCCTTCCTCCACTACCACCTCCTCTACTCCCACCTCCTCTACTCCCTTCCTCCACTACCACCTCCTCTACTCCGTGCCCCGGAAACAGATCTTTGTGTTTTAATGTAATGTTGCTGATTACATCTTAATTACGTATTAATGGTTACATATGAATTAATGTCAGGTACATTGGATACTGTACATGTAATTACATGTACTCGAAACGTTCAGACAGTTTCGCATACTTCCGGGTAGGAGAGGAGTGGTAGTGAGGGAGTGGAGGAAAGGAGGAGAGGAGTGGTAGTGGGGGAGTGGAGGAAGGGAGGAGAGGAGTGGTAGTGGGGGAGTGGAGGAAAGGAGGAGATGAGTGGTAGTGGGGGAGAGGAGTGGAGGAAGGGAGGAGAGGAGTGGTAGTGGGGGAGTGGAGGAAGGGAGGAGAGGAGTGGTAGTGGCGGAGTGGAGGAAGGGAGGTGGGGAGGAGAGGAGTGGTAGTGGCGGAGTGGAGGATGGGGAGTGGAGGAAGGGAGGAGAGGAGTGGTAGCGGGGAGGTGGAGGAAAGGAGGAGAGGAGTGGTAGTGGGGGAGTGGAGGAAGGGAGGAGAGAAGTGGGAGTGGGGGAGTGGAGGAAGGGAGGAGAGGAGTGGTAGTGGGGAGTGGAGGAAGGGAGGAGAGGAGTGGTAGTCGGGGAGTGGAGGAAGGGAGGAGAGGAGTGGGAGTGGGGGAGTGGAGGAAGGGAGGAGAGGTAGTGGGGGAGTAGAGGAAAGGAGGAGAGGAGTGGTAGTGGGGGAGTGGAGGAAGGGAGGAGAGGAGTGGTAGTGGGGAGTGGAGGAAGGGAGGAGAGGAGTGGAGGAAGGGAGGAGAGGAGTGGAGGAAGGGAGGAGAGGAGTGGAGGAAGGGAGGAGAGGTAGTGGGGGAGTAGAGGAAGGGAGGAGAGGTAGTGGGGGAGTAGAGGAAGGGAGGAGAGGAGTGGTAGTGGGGGAGTGGAGGAAGGGAGGTGGGGAGTGGAGGAGAAAGGGAGGAGAGGAGTGGAGGAAGGGAGGAGAGGAGTGGAGGAAGGGAGGAGAGGTAGTGGGGGAGTAGAGGAAGGGAGGAGAGGAGTGGTAGTGGGGGAGTGGAGGAAGGGAGGTGGGGAGTGGAGGAGAAAGGGAGGAGAGGAGTGGAGGAAGGGAGGAGAGGTAGTGGGCGAGTGGAGGAAGGGAGGGGGGGAGTGGAGGAAGGGAGGTGGGGAGTGGAGGAGAAAGGGAGGAGAGGAGTGGAGGAAGGGAGGAGAGGAGTGGTAGTGGGGAGTGGAGGAAGGGAGGAGAGGAGTGGAGGAAGGGAGGAGTGGTAGTGGGGGAGTGGAGGAAGGGAGGTGGGGAGTGGAGGAGAAAGGGAGGAGGGGAGTGGAGGAGAAAGGGAGGAGAGGAGTGGAGGAAGGGAGGAGAGGAGTGGTAGTGGGGAGTGGAGGAAGGGAGGAGAGGAGTGGAGGAAGGGAGGAGTGGTAGTGGGGGAGTGGAGGAAGGGAGGTGGGGAGTGGAGGAGAAAGGGAGGAGAGGAGTGGAGGAAGGGAGGTGGGGAGTGAAGAATATTGGGACTCAGCCACTGTGTTCGCGGCTCTGAAGCCCAGATTTAAGGATGAGTTCTGATTTGAGGAACTGCTGACGATTAACTGCCTTCATGTGTACAGTAAGGCAGAGCGTCGGCCTGGTAACTCTGAACTGAAGCTCCTCCCCCTCCCCACGTCTCCCTCAGAGTAGCAGTCTATAGGCCTCGCACCGGGGTAAACAGGTGAACTTTCCATGTTATCTGTTGTCACGTCATATAAAAACAAGTATAAACACCGAAATCCTGACGGGGTTTTCCTTTAAAAACCCGCCGTTCGGTACCGGGAGTAAAAACACACTGACCTCTCAAATTTTGTGTTTGTCAACATGACGTCAGGAGAGAGAGGACTCGCGGTGGGGGGGGGGGGGGGGGCGCACGCAAGACACACATGAACAGGAAGTGAGGCGTCACGCAAACATAACGGAAGAACAGGAAGTGCGGGATGGCTTGAGATGATGTTGGCGATGCGTGTGTGGCCTTGGGGGTGGGTTGCTAACGGTAACGTGAAACGTTTTGAGATGTCGTTGCCGTGGAAACCCAGCTGCTGTGAAGCTGCTACCCCCCCCTCGCCATGGACACGCCTGCATCTGGACCTGTAACCTGGCAACACAAAGGAATTCAGATCAACTCTATTAGCATTATCATTTACATTACCATCAACAATTAGCACCACAATTAGCATTAGCATTTACATTACCATCAACAATTAACACCACAATTAGCATAAGCATTTACATTACCACAAACAATTAGCATTATCACTAGCATAAGCATTTACATTACCACAAACAATTAGCATTATCACTAGCATTAGCATTGACATTACCATAAACAATTAGCATTATCACTAGCATTAGCATGGACATTACCACAAACCATTAGCATTATCACTAGCATTAGCATGGACATTACCACAAACAATTAGCATTATCACTAGCATTAGCATGGACATTACCATGGACATTACCACAAACAATTAGCATTATCACTAACATAAGCATTTACATTACCACAAACAATTAGCATTATCACTAGCATAAGCATTTACATTACCACAAATAATTAGCATTATCACTAGCATTATCATTTACATTACCATCAACAATTAGCACCACAATTAGCATTATCACTAGCATTGACAGTTAGAATCAGCATTAACATTACCATCAACAATTAGCATTATCACTAGCATTAGCATGGACATTACCATAAACAATTAGCATTATCACTAGCATTAGCATTGACATTACCATAAACAACTAGCATTATCACTAGCATTAGCATTGACATTACCATAAACAATTAGCATTATCACTAGCATTAGCATGGACATTACCACAAACAATTAGCATTATCACTAACATAAGCATTTACATTACCACAAACAATTAGCATTATCACTAGCATAAGCATTTACATTACCACAAATAATTAGCATTATCACTAGCATTAGCATGGACATTACCACAAACAATTAGCATTATCACTAGCATAAGCATTTACATTACCACAAACAATTAGCATTATCACTAGCATAAGCATTTACATTACCACAAACAATTAGCATTATCACTAGCACTAGCATTGACATTACCATAAACAATTAGCATTATCACTAGCATTAGCATGGACATTACCACAAACAATTAGCATTATCACTAGCATAAGCATTTACATTACCATAAACAATTAGCATCATCACTAGCATTAGCATGGACATTACCACAAACAATTAGCATTATCACTAGCATTAGCATGGACATTACCATAAACAATTAGCATTATGACTAGCATTAGCATGGACATTACCACAAACAATTAGCATTATCACTAGCATAATCATTTACATTACCACAAACAATTAGCATTATCACTAGCATTAGCATGGACATTACCACAAACAATTAGCATTATCACTAGCATAAGCATTTACATTACCACAAACAATTAGCATTATCACTAGCATTAGCATGGACATTACCACAAACAATTAGCATTATCACTAGCATAAGCATTTACATTACCACAAACAATTAGCATTATCACTAGCATTAGCATGGACATTACCACAAACAATTAGCATTATCACTAGCATAAGCATTTACATTACCACAAACAATTAGCATTATCACTAGCATTAGCATGGACATTACCACAAACAATTAGCATTATCACTAGCATAAGCATTTACATTACCACAAACAATTAGCATTATCACTAGCATAAGCATTTACATTACCACAAACAATTAGCATTATCACTAGCATTAGCATGGACATTACCACAAACAATTAGCATTATCACTAGCATAAGCATTTACATTACCACAAACAATTAGCATTATCACTAGCATTAGCATGGACATTACCACAAACAATTAGCATTATCACTAGCATTAGCATTAACAATACCTGTGACTTACCCGTTCTGGAGGCTTGGGCCGATCAGAAAAAGTTCTTGATGAGCGGGGTGACCAGCTGAACCCAGAGCTTGACGTGGCGGTCAGGCTGCCTGAAGGTGGCGCTGGAGACCTCTGTGGACCTCTGATACAGCATCTCTTGCTCCTGACAAAAGTTACTGAAATATTAGCATTTAAGAACTCACCATCAAGCACAAAAAAACACCAAAGTAAGCAGCTAGAAGTACCAGATTTTTAATGTGGCAATGAAACCAGTGGACTGTAATTAATCAATTAGAAGCCAGGGCTTTTAGTTTTAATGCGGTAAACTGGCATGCAAATATTTTTATTTGACAAGCCGGTTATGAATCTCTCAACTCATTTTGTTTAAGTCCTTCACTTGAATTGAACAACTGCTGCCTTGTGGATTCTGCAGCCTCAGACTGAGAATGAGATGATGCGTTAATGCAGAAAGAGTCCAATGCAAATCCGGTGGGTTGCCAGGCTAGGCACGCGAGTTACCAGCCTCGGCCAATCAATAGCCGGCTTCTCATTTACCAGCACAGGCTTATAAGTCACTAAATCATTTGCAGGCTTTGATCAGGATATATGCTCCGCTGGTCTCACGGCGGCCTAATTTTTGACACTTATCCGGTGCTATAGAGCTGTGCTTTAAGGAGGCGTCTGCTCACATCAGACCTTATGTAGACCACAGCGCCCCCCCCCCCCGCCCCCCACCACCTCCCTGCCCCCCTGCCCCCCCGCCCCCCACCACCTCCCTGCCATGGGGAAAAGGGGGGCAGCGAGGCGGGTACAGGAAGAGGCTGCCCCTCCTTTTAAGTGATTTCATGTGAGAGTCAGATACCAGCTCTGACCCCGTCTGCTTCCCAGAAAAATACACAGCCACCCCCCACCCCCAGGAATGTGGGCGGAGCTTTGGGAAGGATGCACATTCACACACTGCTGAGCTCACACACACACACACACACACACACACACACACACACACACACACACACACACACACACACACACACACACACACACACACACACACACACTGACCCTGAGCTCTCACTGACAGATGCAGTCTTACCTGCTGTAACTGAGTCTGGAGTTCCTGGTTCTCTGTTACTATGGCGATCTGGGCCTCCAGGTCCCGATGGACAGAACGGTAGCCAAAGTTGGGTGAGCCAATGAGGGTGAGGCAGGGCCTGTCACAGCCAGTCAGGTAGTACCATAGGCCTATACCGAGACAGAGAGAGAGATAGAATGTAAGGGGGTGGGAGAGACAGAGAGTGCGTGTGTGTGTGCGTGCGCATGTGTGTGTGTGGGACTCCAGAAGGGCTTGTTGAAACTAACGGGTTTTTCTGTCTTCAGAATCCGAGCCTCTGGGACTGTCTAAGACGTAAACAGGAGGCCTCGAAAATTTTAATTAAATTCTGCAGCCAAGGTCAAGTTAAAACCTCATAAAAAGTCACCATTTCAAAAATAGCATTTATGTGTGACCGAACAAAACCCTTACTTAGAACTTTCTAGAGTGTTTTTATCTTAACAGAATTTACAATAACGGGGCGAGAGCTCGTAGCGAGGTCAGGGAGAGACTGAAGATCACCGCGTGCCACAGAACACGCCACAGAACACGCCACAGAACACGCCACAGAACACGCCACAGAACACGCCACTTCTGTCCCAACACTCATCAGCTCACAAGAGAGGACGTGGACTTAATTAGACAGGAATTGTGTTACTCACTGACTTAAGAACTTACATCACCGTCACCGGTGCAAAGACTTATTATTAATCAGCCCAATCATTTATTTATCGACAGTCAGTTAAACATCTTTATAAGCCTGTGTGTGATAGACAGGTGAGCACCGTGTGTGAGAGACAGGTGAGCTCTCTGTGTGATAGACAGGTGTGCACTGTGCGTTATAGACAGGTGAGCTCTGTGTGTGTGAGACAGGTGAGCTGTGTGTGATAGACAGGTGAGCTCTGTGTGTGATAGACAGGTGAGCTGTGTGTGATAGACAGGTGAGCTCTGTGTGTGATAGACAGGTGAGCTCTGTGTGTGATAGACAGGTGAGCACTGCGTTATAGACAGGTGTGCACTGTGCGTTATAGACAGGTGTGCACTGTGTGTGATAGACAGGTGAGTGTGTGATAGACAGGTGAGCTCTGTGTGTGATAGACAGGTGAGTGTGTGATAGACAGGTGAGCTCTGTGTGTGATAGACAGGTGAGCTCTGTGTGTGATAGACAGGTGAGTGTGTGATAGACAGGTGAGCTCTGTGTGTGATAGACAGGTGAGTGTGTGATAGACAGGTGAGCTCTGTGTGTGATAGACAGGTGAGTGTGTGATAGACAGGTGAGCTCTGTGTGTGATAGACAGGTGAGGATAGAAAGGTTTTGCTGTGGTCTAATTTAGCAGCAGCTGCAGAGATTCAGAAGGAACGCTCTTACGCTACTGTGATACCTCTATTTAACCATGTGACGGTTAGAGTTCAGACCCGTGGGCTCTGATTAAGACCATCACATGGAGCGAGAGAGTGTTTATCCTCCATTTCCCCATTTTCAACAGCGCCATGTTCCGCTTATTACCAAAACCAGCGAGGAGAACCTCACGCCCAACACTACTGTATAACCACAGATATAAACATCATTTACACCTCACACCAACACTACTGTATAACCACAGATATAAACATCATTTACACCTCACACCCAACACTACTGTATAACCACAGACATGAACGGCATTTACATCTCACACCCAACACTACTGTATAACCACAGATATGAACATCATTTACATCTCACACCCAACACTACTGTATAACCAGGGATATAAACATCATTTACATCTCACACCCAACACTACTGTATAACCAGGGATATAAACATCATTTACATCTCACACCCAACACTACTGTATAACCACAGATATAAACATCATTTACATCTCACACCCAACACTACTGTATAACCAGGCAGGGATATAAACATCATTTACATCTCACACCCAACACTACTGTATAACCAGGGATATAAACATCATTTACATCTCACACCCAACACTACTGTATAACCAGGGATATAAACATCATTTACATCTGAAACGCAACCCAGTGCCCTCTTCTCTCAGCACACAGAAAGAGAGAGTCCCTCCCCAGCAGCACTAATGAGATCAGGAGTTCCTGGCACAGCACCAGAGCTGGGGGAGAGAGAGAGAGAGAGGGAGAGAGAGAGAGAGAGGGAGGGAGAGAGAGAGGGGGAGAGAGAGACAGAGGGAGGGGGAGAGAGAGAGCGAGGGAGAGAGAGGGAGGGAGAGAGAGAGGGAGGGAGAGAGAGAGAGGGGGAGAGGGAGAGAGAGAGAGAGAGAGGGAGGGAGAGAGAGAGGGGGAGGGAGAGAGAGACAGAGGGAGGGGGAGAGAGAGAGGGAGGGAGGGAGAGAGAGAGAGGGAGGGAGGGAGAGAGGAGGAGAGGGAGAGAGAGACAGAGGGAGGGAGAGAGAGAGACAGAGGGAGGGAGAGAGAGAGAGACAGAGGGAGAGAGAGAGAGAGAGAAAGAGAGAGGGAGGGAGAGAGAGACAGAGGGAGGGGGAGAGAGAGAGAGAAAGAGAGAGAGAGGGGGAGGGAGGGAGAGAGAGAGAGGGGGAGGGAGGGAGAGAGAGAGAGGGGGAGGGAGATAGAGAGAGAGACAGAGGGAGGGGGAGAGAGACTTTTAACATCTCTTTATTTAACCCATTTTACTTGGGTTCAAGACGTGAATCGTTTCATGTATATTCTAACAAATACAAATCCACTATGTACAAGATGTTTAAATAAATAAATATATATTTTTCAATGCTTATTTCTCTTTAAAAAGCTAAAACAAAAAATACATATTTCACAAGACCATTTAAAATAAATACTATTTCTCAGTGCTTGTTTTTTTAAAAACCAAACCACAAAAGAAAAACATCCTACGCATTTTATAAAAAGTTTTAAAACGTTTTTTTTTTTTTTTCTTCCCTGTTAAAAAACAATAACAAATCCTTATTTAAATTAACTAAAACAGCAATTCATAAGAACCATCTTCGTCCATTCCACATATTACATTATTAATGCACCAAATTCTTTTAAAACCATCCAAATTTTTCATGACATTGTAAAACACATATTCTATTTTTAAGCGCTCAGACACCAGCCCCCTGAACACCACCACTGGGTCTGTCACCAGCCCATCTTTTATTTTGTTCTTGCGAGTGAGCCAGACTGCCAGCTTAGCTTGCCCCATCAGAAAATTAATGAGCACCCATATGTGCTTTTTCTGTGCCGTATAACCTGTTCCAAGCACAAATACTCCCATGTCAAACTGAACCCCAACTCTCCCACATAGGTCTTCCAGTAATAAAAACAGAGGGGTCAGACGGCTACAGTGAGCAAAAGTGTGGAATACCGACTCTATCACCCCACAGAGACAGAGGGAGGGGGAGAGAGAGAGAGAGAGAAAGAGAGAGGGAGGGAGAGAGAGAGAGAGAGAGAGAGAGAGAGAGAGAAAGAGAGAGGGAGGGAGAAAGAGACAGAGGGAGGGGGAGAGAGAGAGAGAGAGAGAGAGAGAGAGGGAGAGAGAGAGACAGAGGGGGGGAGAGGGAGAGAGACAGAGGGGGGGAGAGGGAGAGAGAGACAGAGGGGGGGAGAGGGAGAGAGAGAGAGAGAGAAAGAGAGAGAGACAGAGGGAGGGGGGGGAGAGAGAGAGAGAGAGAGAGAGAGAGAGAGGGAGAGAGAGAGACAGAGGGGGGGAGAGGGAGAGAGAGAGACAGAGGGAGGGGGGGAGAAAGAGAGAGGGAGGGAGAGAGAGAGACAGAGGGAGGGAGAGAAAGATGAAGATGGAAGGAGAGAGGGAAGGAGAGAGGGAAAGACAGACAGGGGAGACGGGGCTGGGTAGTTAATTTCTTCCGGGAATCTCAGAGAAGCACCTCATCCTCTCTCTCACACACACACACACACAATAACTCACACACAGTGTGTGCACATACACTGAGCTCTCATACACACACACACACGTGCGTGCACGTGAACAGACACACTGTCATTCACTCGCATGCACACAGTGTGAGTGTGTGTGTGTGTGTGTGTGTGCATGTATGAGAGAGACTCACCCTTAGCGTGGAAGGTCCAGTCCTGTCTGTAGTACTCGTGCACACGCACTCTGTGGGCTTGTCTCAGATCGCACACCTTGCTGTAGAACTGCTGGGCCAGGTGTGTGTAGGCGGCAGGTATGGCCCCTGCCACGCCCTTGGCCCCGAAGAAGCCGTTGACCTGTGGGGAGGCGGTGAGGATGTGGTAACGGGCTCCGGCCCCCAGGACCAGGCGCATGTAGGCCTGCGTCAGGTTAAAGTAGCCGGAGGTCAGGTACACCTGGGCGTCGCCGCCCGCCTCCGTCAGCAGACGCTCCGTCACCCGCTCGTCCAATCGGATGCCCAGGGGCTTCATCTGCACCAGGGGGAAGACCCAGGTATCTGGTGGCGGCTCCTCGGCCACGCCTGCCTGTAGCTCCGCCTCCTCCATGCGCTGCCGGGCCTGGGCCGTGTTAACCACCGTCATGATCCGCCGCTGCGCCAACGCCGAGAACTCCGCCCGGTTACCTGGAGACCAGCGGGCAGCCCCAATTACACGTGTACACTCGCACGCTCACGCACCCACACACACACTCGCACGCTCACACACACACACACACACACTCGCATGATCACGCACTCGCACGCTCACGCACACACACACACACTCGCACGCTCACGCACGCACCCACACACACTCACTCGCACGCTCACGCACACACTCGCATGCTCACGCACCCACACACACACACCCACACACACACTCGCATGCTCACGCACCCACACACACACTCACTAGCACGCTCACACACTCGCATGCTCACACACACACTCGCACGCTCACACACACACACACTCGCATGCTCACGCACACACACACACACTCGCATGCTCTCGCAAGCTCACGCACACACTCGCATGCTCACGCACACACACACACACACACACGCGCACGCGCACACACACTTATGCGCACACTTTTATATTCAGGAGTGAGAGAGAGCTGAGTCTAAGAGTGGGCATTACCCACAATTCCCAGTGTGTTACCCACATTTCCCACTGCCATAGGACCCCACAGAGCTGGCTAAACATTTAAAAAGAGGGAGGGAAAAAGAGAGAGAGACAGACAGAGGGAGCGAGTGAGAGAGAGAGCGAGTGAGAGAGACAGACAGAGGGAGCGAGTGAGAGAGAGAGCGAGTGAGAGAGACAGAGAGAGGGAGCGAGTGAGAGAGAGAGCGAGTGAGAGAGACAGACAGAGGGAGCGAGTGAGAGAGAGAGCGAGTGAGAGAGACAGACAGAGGGAGCGAGTGAGAGAGACAGACAGAGGGAGCGAGTGAGAGAGAGAGCGAGTGAGAGAGACAGACAGAGGGAGCGAGTGAGAGAGAGAGCGAGAGAGCGAGAGCGAGAGCGCGAGAGAGAGAGAGAGAGAGAGCGAGAGAGCGAGAGAGCGAGAGAGGGAGAGCGAGAGAGCGAGAGAGCGAGAGAGGGAGAGAGGGAGAGCGAGAGAGCGAGAGAGGGAGAGAGGGAGAGAGGGAGAGAGCGAGAGAGCGAGAGAGTGAGAGAGAGAGCGAGTGAGAGAGAGAGAGAGCGAGAGAGCGAGAGAGGGAGAGAGGGAGAGAGGGAGAGAGCGAGAGAGAGAGAGAGAGAGAAACCTTATTGCTCCAGTAGGTCAGGGATATACACGATTGAGTCCATTCCGTCTGGTCATTTACTGCCAGTGCTATGACATCACAGGCTTATTTCTGCCGGCTCATTTTTACTCTGGTTATGTCAGTATCCATCTCTGGCTCTACAGACCGCCTGTATTAGCACACTGTCCCCCCTGTAACACACCTGCTTCCCCACACTCCCCCCATAACTCTGCTGTAGCTAGGTTCCTTTAGCCACCTGCACAAAGAGGTCTCCCTGTTACCCTGGAAACGAATGGCCATCGAATACAATCGAGTCACTGCATGCATGTGTGTGTGTGAGTGTGTGTATCTGTGTCAGTTTCACAATCATGTGTGCATTGTGCCAGTGTGAGTCTGTGCTAATGCGAGTCAGTGCCAGTGTGAGTCAGTTTTAGTCAGTGCCAGCGTGTGCTAGTGTGAGTCAGTGCCAGCGTGTGTGAGTCAGTGCGAGTCAGTGCCAGCGTGAGTCAGTGCGAGTCAGTGCCAGCGTGAGTCAGTGCGAGTCAGTGCCAGCGTGAGTCAGTGCGAGTCAGTGCCAGCGTGAGTCGGCGCGAGTCAGCGCGAGTCAGTGCCAGCGTGTGCCAGTGCGAGTCAGTGTGAGTCAGTGCCAGCGTGAGTCAGTGCGAGTCAGTGCCAGCGTGAGTCAGAGCGAGTCAGTGCCAGCGTGAGTCAGCGTGAGTCAGCGCCAGTGCGAGTCAGTGCCAGCGTGAGTCAGTGCGAATCAGTGCCAGCATGAGTCAGCGCCAGCGTGAGTCAGCGCGAGTCAGCGCCAGCGTGAGTCAGCGCGAGTCAGTGCCAGCGTGAGTCAGTGCGAGTCAGTGCCAGCGCGAGACAGTGCCAGCGTGAGCCAGTGCGAGTCAGTGCCAGTGCGAGTCAGTGCCAGTCAGTGCAAGTCAGTGCCAGTGCGAGTCAGTGCAAGTCAGTGCCAGTGTGAGTCAGTGCAAGTCAGTGCCAGTGTGAGTCAGTGCGGGTCAGTTTGAGTCAGTGTGAGTCAGAGTCAGCGTGAGTAAGTGCAGTTGCGAGCGTGTCCCCTGGGGGGCGCTACCTGCCTTGGTAAGGGTGCACCATGTCCTCCATCATGTCCACGGTGTCGTCTGGGCCCAGCTGCAGTGACACGTCCCCCACGGCCCCCACCAACTCAGAGAAGAAGTCTGCCAGAGCTGGGCAGTCCTCCAGCAGCACATAGCGGTCCTGCCGGTTAGTGAAGTACGAGTCGCTCAGATTGGCTCTGCAGGGGGCAACCAGGGTGAACAGACACCCCAAAATATGAGTGCGTTCCTCCAACACCCTCCTTTACCACACCATCATCTCATTTCCCCAAACTCGTTAGGGGCTGAAAGAAAGAACTGCATTGTGGGACATTTGCAGTTTCACAGCAGGAAGTTGTCAAAGAAAAACATGGTTGTGCGTTTCAGTTCAATGAGAGCTGAAGCTTTGTGTGTAACTGACCCGTTGCTGAAGCTGTAAACGCATGTTCCATACTCAACCAATCACACACATCACTAATGGAGCGCCTGGATCTCTCCCATGATGCTTAGCCTGCGCTGCTCTTGTTTGTTTTGCTGCTGCTTGCTCTAAAATATTTACTGCTCACCCTCCACCAACCCAGCCTCCACCTGTTTGTATGTGCTTCTATGCACCCCAGCCTCCACCTGTTTGTATGTGCTTCTATGCACCCCAGCCTCCACCTGTTTGTATGTGCTTCTATGCACCCCAGCCTCCACCTGTTTGTATGTGCTTCTATGCACCCCAGCCTCCACCTGTTTGTATGTGCTTCTATGCACTGGAGGGATAGGGTATATCAGCCCAGCTGCACTGACCCGCTGATGATGAGGCTGTTGTCGAACAGGTACACTTTGATGTGCTGCACGCCGATGGTCTCGTTGAAGCGCTCGGGTATGAGCAGGCGCAGCAGTCCGCGTAGGTCGGGGGTGTGGTACAGCGACACGCGCATGTGCTGCGCAAACCGCCGCAGCAACGGCAGCAGCATGGAGCGCGAGTTCCTCTTACCTGCAGGAATCAGCAAACATGCACACGCTACACGCTATGCACACACGCTAAACACATGTACATTACACACAGGCTGCACGATTATGACAAAAATTATAACCATGATTATTTTAGTCAATATTGAGTATTGATTATTTAACACGATAATTCATTGGTTTTCGGAACATACTACTTTCATTGCACTGAACAGAATAATGCTTATATTTTCACATTTTCTAACCCTAACCCTCACACACACACACATTACATATACATAGAGACATCATACGGGCATGTACACACACACACACACACACACGCACGCACACACACACATCTATTCACACTCACGCACATACACACACACACACACACACAGTCACACACACACACACGTGTATAAACACAAACACATGTGCATACACATTAAATACACAAATCCTGGTGGTAAGAAACACAGTCACATTGTTTGGGGTTTAGTCTCTAATGGCTGTGGTGTGGTTTGGGGTTTAGTCTCTAATGGCTGTGGTGTGGTTTGGGGTTTAGTCACTAATGGCTGTGGTGTGGTTTGGGGTTTAGTCTCTAATGGCTGTGGTGTGGTTTGGGGTTTAGTCACTAATGGCTGTGGTGTGGTGTGGTTTGGGGTTTAGTCACTAATGGCTGTGGTGTGGTTTGGGGTTTAGTCACTAATGGCTGTGGTGTGGTTTGGGCTTTAGTCACTAATGGCTGTGGTGTGGTTTGGGGTTTAGTCACTAATGGCTGTGGTGTGGTTTGGGGTTTAGTCACTAAAGGCTGTGGTGTGGTTTGGGGTTTAGTCACTAATGACTCTGTGGTGTGGTTTGGGGTTTAGTCACTAATGGCTGTGGTGTTGTTTGGGGTTTAGTCACTAATGACTCTGTGGTGTGGTTTGGGGCTTAGTCACTAATGACTCTGTGGTGTTGTTTGGGGTTGAGTCACCAATGGCTGTGGCGTTGTTTGGGGTTGAGTCACCAATGGCTGTGGCGTGGTTTGGGGTTTAGTCACTAATGGCTGTGGTGTGGTTTGGGGTTTAGTCACTAAAGGCTGTGGTGTGGTTTGGGGTTTAGTCACTAATGACTCTGTGGTGTGGTTTGGGGTTTAGTCACTAATGGCTGTGGTGTTGTTTGGGGTTTAGTCGCTAATGGCTGTGGTGTGGTTTGGGGTCTAGTCACTAATGACTCTGTGGTGTGGTTTGGGGCTTAGTCACTAATGACTCTGTGGTGTTGTTTGGGGTTGAGTCACCAATGGCTGTGGCGTTGTTTGGGGTTGAGTCACCAATGGCTGTGGCGTGGTTTGGGGTTTAGTCACTAATGGCTGTGGCGTGGTTTGGGGTTTAGTCACTAATGGCTGTGGCGTGGTTTGGGCTATAGTCACTAATGGCTGTGGTGTGGTTTGGGGTTTAGTCACTAATGACTCTGTGGTGTGGTTTGGGGTTAAGTCACTAATGACTCTGTGGTGTGGTTTGGGGTTTAGTCACTAATGGCTGTGGTGTTGTTTGGGGTTTGGTCACTAATGGCTGTGGCGTGGTTTGGGGTTTAGTCACTAATGGCTGTGGTGTGGTTTGGGGTTTAGTCACCAATGGCTGTGGTGTGGTTTGGCGTTTAGTCACCAATGGCTGTGGTGTGGTTTGGGGTTTAGTCACTAATGACTCTGTGGTGTGGTTTGGGGTTTGAGGTTTAGTCACTAATGACTCTGTGGTGGGGTTTGGGGTTTAGTCACTAATGGCTATGGTGTGGTTTGGCGTTTAGTCTCTAATGGCTGTGGTGTGGTTTGGGGTTTAGTCTCTAATGGCTGTGGTGTGGTTTGGGCTTTAGTCACTAATGGCTGTGGTGTGGTTTGGGGTTTAGTCACTAATGGCTGTGGTGTGGTTTGGGGTTTAGTCACTAATGACTCTGTGGTGTGGTTTGGGGTTTAGTCACTAATGGCTGTGGCGTGGTTTGGGGTTTAGTCACTAATGGCTGTGGTGTGGTTTGGGGTTTAGTCACTAATGGCTGTGGTGTTGTTTGGGGTTTAGTCACCAATGGCTGTGGTGTGGTTTGGGGTTTAGTCACCAATGGCTGTGGTGTGGTTTGGGGTTTAGTCACTAATGACTTTGTGGTGTGGTTTGGGGTTAAGTCACTAATGGCTGTGGTGTGGTTTGGGGTTTAGTCACTAATGGCTGTGGTGTGGTTTGGGGTTTAGTCACTAATGGCTCTGTGGTGTGGTTTGGGGTTTAGTCTCTAATGGCTGTGGTGTGGTTTGGGCTTTAGTCACTAATGGCTGTGGTGTGGTTTGGGGTTTAGTCTCTAATGGCTGTGGTGTGGTTTGGGATTTAGTCACTAATGGCTGTGGTGTGGTTTGGGGTTTAGTCACTAATGTCTCTGTGGTGTGGTTTGGGGTTAAGTCACTAATGACTCTGTGGTGTGGTTTGGGGTTTAGTCACTAATTGCTGTGGTGTTGTTTGGGGTTTGGTCACTAATGGCTGTGGCGTGGTTTGGGGTTTAGTCACTAATGGCTGTGGTGTGGTTTGGGGTTTAGTCACCAATGGCTGTGGTGTGGTTTGGCGTTTAGTCACCAATGGCTGTGGTGTGGTTTGGGGTTTAGTCACTAATGACTCTGTGGTGTGGTTTGGGGTTTAGTCACTAATGGCTATGGTGTGGTTTGGGGTTTAGTCTCTAATGGCTGTGGTGTGGTTTAGGGTTTAGTCTATAATGGCTGTGGTGTGGTTTGGGCTTTAGTCACTAATGGCTGTGGTGTGTTTTGGGGTTTAGTCACTAATGGCTGTGGTGTGGTTTGGGGTTTAGTCACTAATGACTCTGTGGTGTGGTTTGGGGTTTAGTCACTAATGGCTGTGGCGTGGTTTGGGGTTTAGTCACTAATGGCTGTGGCGTGGTTTGGGGTTTAGTCACTAATGGCTGTGGTGTTGTTTGGGGTTTAGTCACCAATGGCTGTGGTGTGGTTTGGGGTTTAGTCACCAATGGCTGTGGTGTGGTTTGGGGTTTAGTCACTAATGACTCTGTGGTGTGGTTTGGGGTTAAGTCACTAATGGCTGTGTTGTGGTTTGGGGTTTAGTCACTAATGGCTGTGGTGTGGTTTGGGGTTTAGTCACTAATGGCTCTGTGGTGTGGTTTGGGGTTTAGTCTCTAATGGCTGTGGTGTGGTTTGGGCTTTAGTCACTAATGGCTGTGGTGTGGTTTGGGCTTTAGTCACTAATGGCTGTGGTGTGGTTTGGGGTTTAGTCTCTAATGGCTGTGGTGTGGTTTGGGATTTAGTCACTAATGGCTGTGGTGTGGTTTGGGGTTTAGTCACTAATGTCTCTGTGGTGTGGTTTGGGGTTTAGTCACTAATGGCTCTGTGGTGTGGTTTGGGGTTTAGTCACCAATGGCTGTGGTGTTGTTTGGGGTTTAGTCACCAATGGCTGTGGTGTGGTTTGGGGTTTAGTCACCAATGGCTGTGGTGTGGTTTGGGGTTTAGTCACTAATGACTCTGTGGTGTGGTTTGGGGTTTAGTCACTAATGGCTGTGGTGTGGTTTGGGGTTTAGTCACTAATGGCTGTGGTGTGGTTTGGGGTTTAGTCACTAATGGCTGTGGTGTGGTTTTGGGTTTAGTCACTAATGGCTCTGTGGTGTGGTTTGGGGTTTAGTCTCTAATGGCTGTGGTGTGGTTTGGGGTTTAGTCTCTAATGGCTCTGTGGTGTGGTTTGGGATTTAGTCAATAATGGCTGTGGTGTGGTTTGGGGTTTAGTCCCTAATGGCTGTGGTGTGGTTTGGGGTTTAGTCTCTAATGGCTGTGGTGTGGTTTGGGCTTTAGTCACTAATGGCTGTGGTGTGGTTTGGGGTTTAGTCTCTAATGGCTGTGGTGTGGTTTGGGATTTAGTCACTAATGGCTGTGGTGTGGTTTGGGGTTTAGTCACTAATGTCTCTGTGGTGTGGTTTGGGGTTAAGTCACTAATGACTCTGTGGTGTGGTTTGGGGTTTAGTCACTAATTGCTGTGGTGTTGTTTGGGGTTTGGTCACTAATGGCTGTGGCGTGGTTTGGGGTTTAGTCACTAATGGCTGTGGTGTGGTTTGGGGTTTAGTCACCAATGGCTGTGGTGTGGTTTGGCGTTTAGTCACCAATGGCTGTGGTGTGGTTTGGGGTTTAGTCACTAATGACTCTGTGGTGTGGTTTGGGGTTTAGTCACTAATGGCTATGGTGTGGTTTGGGGTTTAGTCTCTAATGGCTGTGGTGTGGTTTAGGGTTTAGTCTATAATGGCTGTGGTGTGGTTTGGGCTTTAGTCACTAATGGCTGTGGTGTGTTTTGGGGTTTAGTCACTAATGGCTGTGGTGTGGTTTGGGGTTTAGTCACTAATGACTCTGTGGTGTGGTTTGGGGTTTAGTCACTAATGGCTGTGGCGTGGTTTGGGGTTTAGTCACTAATGGCTGTGGCGTGGTTTGGGGTTTAGTCACTAATGGCTGTGGTGTTGTTTGGGGTTTAGTCACCAATGGCTGTGGTGTGGTTTGGGGTTTAGTCACCAATGGCTGTGGTGTGGTTTGGGGTTTAGTCACTAATGACTCTGTGGTGTGGTTTGGGGTTAAGTCACTAATGGCTGTGTTGTGGTTTGGGGTTTAGTCACTAATGGCTGTGGTGTGGTTTGGGGTTTAGTCACTAATGGCTCTGTGGTGTGGTTTGGGGTTTAGTCTCTAATGGCTGTGGTGTGGTTTGGGCTTTAGTCACTAATGGCTGTGGTGTGGTTTGGGCTTTAGTCACTAATGGCTGTGGTGTGGTTTGGGGTTTAGTCTCTAATGGCTGTGGTGTGGTTTGGGATTTAGTCACTAATGGCTGTGGTGTGGTTTGGGGTTTAGTCACTAATGTCTCTGTGGTGTGGTTTGGGGTTTAGTCACTAATGGCTCTGTGGTGTGGTTTGGGGTTTAGTCACCAATGGCTGTGGTGTTGTTTGGGGTTTAGTCACCAATGGCTGTGGTGTGGTTTGGGGTTTAGTCACCAATGGCTGTGGTGTGGTTTGGGGTTTAGTCACTAATGACTCTGTGGTGTGGTTTGGGGTTTAGTCACTAATGGCTGTGGTGTGGTTTGGGGTTTAGTCACTAATGGCTGTGGTGTGGTTTGGGGTTTAGTCACTAATGGCTGTGGTGTGGTTTTGGGTTTAGTCACTAATGGCTCTGTGGTGTGGTTTGGGGTTTAGTCTCTAATGGCTGTGGTGTGGTTTGGGGTTTAGTCTCTAATGGCTCTGTGGTGTGGTTTGGGATTTAGTCAATAATGGCTGTGGTGTGGTTTGGGGTTTAGTCCCTAATGGCTGTGGTGTGGTTTGGGGTTTAGTCTCTAATGGCTGTGGTGTGGTTTGGGCTTTAGTCACTAATGGCTGTGGTGTGGTTTGGGGTTTAGTCTCTAATGGCTGTGGTGTGGTTTGGGATTTAGTCACTAATGGCTGTGGTGTGGTTTGGGGTTTAGTCACTAATGTCTCTGTGGTGTGGTTTGGGGTTAAGTCACTAATGACTCTGTGGTGTGGTTTGGGGTTTAGTCACTAATTGCTGTGGTGTTGTTTGGGGTTTGGTCACTAATGGCTGTGGCGTGGTTTGGGGTTTAGTCACTAATGGCTGTGGTGTGGTTTGGGGTTTAGTCACCAATGGCTGTGGTGTGGTTTGGCGTTTAGTCACCAATGGCTGTGGTGTGGTTTGGGGTTTAGTCACTAATGACTCTGTGGTGTGGTTTGGGGTTTAGTCACTAATGGCTATGGTGTGGTTTGGGGTTTAGTCTCTAATGGCTGTGGTGTGGTTTAGGGTTTAGTCTATAATGGCTGTGGTGTGGTTTGGGCTTTAGTCACTAATGGCTGTGGTGTGTTTTGGGGTTTAGTCACTAATGGCTGTGGTGTGGTTTGGGGTTTAGTCACTAATGACTCTGTGGTGTGGTTTGGGGTTTAGTCACTAATGGCTGTGGCGTGGTTTGGGGTTTAGTCACTAATGGCTGTGGCGTGGTTTGGGGTTTAGTCACTAATGGCTGTGGTGTTGTTTGGGGTTTAGTCACCAATGGCTGTGGTGTGGTTTGGGGTTTAGTCACCAATGGCTGTGGTGTGGTTTGGGGTTTAGTCACTAATGACTCTGTGGTGTGGTTTGGGGTTAAGTCACTAATGGCTGTGTTGTGGTTTGGGGTTTAGTCACTAATGGCTGTGGTGTGGTTTGGGGTTTAGTCACTAATGGCTCTGTGGTGTGGTTTGGGGTTTAGTCTCTAATGGCTGTGGTGTGGTTTGGGCTTTAGTCACTAATGGCTGTGGTGTGGTTTGGGCTTTAGTCACTAATGGCTGTGGTGTGGTTTGGGGTTTAGTCTCTAATGGCTGTGGTGTGGTTTGGGATTTAGTCACTAATGGCTGTGGTGTGGTTTGGGGTTTAGTCACTAATGTCTCTGTGGTGTGGTTTGGGGTTTAGTCACTAATGGCTCTGTGGTGTGGTTTGGGGTTTAGTCACCAATGGCTGTGGTGTTGTTTGGGGTTTAGTCACCAATGGCTGTGGTGTGGTTTGGGGTTTAGTCACCAATGGCTGTGGTGTGGTTTGGGGTTTAGTCACTAATGACTCTGTGGTGTGGTTTGGGGTTTAGTCACTAATGGCTGTGGTGTGGTTTGGGGTTTAGTCACTAATGGCTGTGGTGTGGTTTGGGGTTTAGTCACTAATGGCTGTGGTGTGGTTTTGGGTTTAGTCACTAATGGCTCTGTGGTGTGGTTTGGGATTTAGTCAATAATGGCTGTGGTGTGGTTTGGGGTTTAGTCCCTAATGGCTGTGGTGTGGTTTGGGGTTTAGTCACTAATGGCTGTGGTGTTGTTTGGGGTTTAGTCACTAATGGCTATGGTGTGGTTTGGGGTTTAGTCACTAATGGCTCTGTGGTGTGGTTTGGGGTTTAGTCTCTAATGGCTCTGTGGTGTGGTTTGGGATTTAGTCAATAATGGCTGTGGTGTGGTTTGGGGTTTAGTCCCTAATGGCTGTGGTGTGGTTTGGGGTTTAGTCACTAATGGCTGTGGTGTTGTTTGGGGTTTAGTCACCAATGGCTGTGGTGTGGTTTGGGGTTTAGTCACTAATGACTTTGTGGTGTGGTTTGGGGTTAAGTCACTAATGGCTGTGGTGTGGTTTGGGGTATAGTCACTAATGGCTGTGGTGTGGTTTGGGGTTTAGTCACTAATGGCTCTGTGGTGTGGTTTGGGGTTTAGTCTCTAATGGCTGTGGTGTGGTTTGGGCTTTAGTCACTAATGGCTGTGGTGTGGTTTGGGGTTTAGTCTCTAATGGCTGTGGTGTGGTTTGGGATTTAGTCACTAATGGCTGTGGTGTGGTTTGGGGTTTAGTCACTAATGTCTCTGTGGTGTGGTTTGGGGTTAAGTCACTAATGACTCTGTGGTGTTGTTTGGGGTTTGGTCACTAATGGCTGTGGCGTGGTTTGGGGTTTAGTCACTAATGGCTGTGGTGTGGTTGGGGTTTAGTCACCAATGGCTGTGGTGTGGTTTGGCGTTTAGTCACCAATGGCTGTGGTGTGGTTTGGGGTTTAGTCACTAATGACTCTGTGGTGTGGTTTGGGGTTTGGGGTTTAGTCACTAATGACTCTGTGGTGGGGTTTGGGGTTTAGTCACTAATGGCTATGGTGTGGTTTGGGGTTTAGTCTCTAATGGCTGTGGTGTGGTTTAGGGTTTAGTCTCTAATGGCTGTGGTGTGGTTTGGGCTTTAGTCACTAATGGCTGTGGTGTGTTTTGGGGTTTAGTCACTAATGGCTGTGGTGTGGTTTGGGGTTTAGTCACTAATGACTCTGTGGTGTGGTTTGGGGTTTAGTCACTAATGGCTGTGGCGTGGTTTGGGGTTTAGTCACTAATGGCTGTGGCGTGGTTTGGGGTTTAGTCACTAATGGCTGTGGTGTTGTTTGGGGTTTAGTCACCAATGGCTGTGGTGTGGTTTGGGGTTTAGTCACCAATGGCTGTGGTGTGGTTTGGGGTTTAGTCACTAATGACTCTGTGGTGTGGTTTGGGGTTAAGTCACTAATGGCTGTGGTGTGGTTTGGGATTTAGTCACTAATGGCTGTGGTGTGGTTTGGGGTTTAGTCACTAATGGCTCTGTGGTGTGGTTTGGGGTTTAGTCTCTAATGGCTGTGGTGTGGTTTGGGCTTTAGTCACTAATGGCTCTGTGGTGTGGTTTGGGGTTTAGTCTCTAATGGCTGTGGTGTGGTTTGGGCTTTAGTCACTAATGGCTGTGGTGTGGTTTGGGATTTAGTCACTAATGGCTGTGGTGTGGTTTGGGGTTTAGTCACTAATGTCTCTGTGGTGTGGTTTGGGCTTTAGTCACTAATGGCTGTGGTGTGGTTTGGGGTTTAGTCACTAATGGCTCTGTGGTGTGGTTTGGGGTTTAGTCACTAATGGCTCTGTGGTGTGGTTTGGGGTTTAGTCACTAATGGCTGTGGTGTGGTTTGGGGTTTAGTCACCAATGGCTGTGGTGTGGTTTGGGGTTTAGTCTCTAATGGCTGTGGTGTGGTTTGGGATTTAGTCACTAATGGCTCTGTGGTGTGGTTTGGGGTTTAGTCACTAATGGCTCTGTGGTGTGGTTTGGGGTTTAGTCTCTAATGGCTCTGTGGTGTGGTTTGGGGTTTAGTCTCTAATGGCTGTGGTGTGGTTTGGGATTTAGTCACTAATGGCTCTGTGGTGTGGTTTGGGATTTAGTCACTAATGGCTCTGTGGTGTGGTTTGGGGTTTAGTCTCTAATGGCTCTGTGGTGTGGTTTGGGGTTTAGTCACTAATGGCTCTGTGGTGTGGTTTTGACTCAGGAGTTCTTTTTTCTCAATCACGGCTTTTGCCAGCGTGAGCGTGCGAGTGTGTGTGTGCGTGAACTTCCCAATGGCGTTAGTCAGGCACACCCGCCTTTGTGGCAAGCGTATGACTACAATACAAAACCTACTGGGAAGCCACACACGGTTTCCTCATTCTTTTCTGTGGGAAACTATTGGGTCTCGTACGAGAAACGTGAGAATCACATGACGACAGGGTCACCTGACACCGCAGTGACGTCACAAGAATCTGCACCAAAGCAGGTAGCCAAGGTAACGACCACAACAAAGGCTTTTCATACATGATGACATCAAGTGGAAAAAATCCTTCCTCTTTTATACAAACGCAAGGAATCTGATTTTCTAAATAAAGAATCCCCTCCCGGAGGAACTGAGTATCATTTACCAAAACTCAAGAGTTTACCAAACTCCTCTTCTTTACCAACTTCTATCAAACAAGGACATACTAAATATTATTTTCTGTTTAATAGCGCTCTCATTTTTCACATTCTTTGTCGTGATGCAATAACATATTCAACATGTGATTACACATAACATGTATAACATGTGTTAATGTATTCAAACACATATGATGCTTCATTCTGGGGGGAATTTCACAAAGCAGGATTACTGAGTTAGCTGGATAACTTCACTGAGTAAAATCTGAAACAGCTCTTTTTACTTAGTGCAGTTATCCAGCTAACTCTGTAATCCTGTTTTGTGCAACACAGCCCCAGTTGTTGACAGGGCATCACCTGGTCAGGTAGTTTGCTGAATACTGGACCTAGAACATTAAAGGGATAGTTCGGAATTTTGGACATAATGTCTCAATTACGACTTACCCATGATGTAGTTGATTGATGGAAACCATTTTCAGATAATTCCATGCTGTCCCTTCTTTTGGACATACACACATTGCTAATGCTAGCGCAACTCTAAGGTAACCGGTAGCATCCACTACCAAACGCACTTAAACACTCCACAGTGCACCCAAAGCAAATAAAATACGACAACAGTCTATCGGGGTTATTTTGAGTGTTTATACCATCATTTTTGAAGTCAAACTATCATTGAATCCTTTACTTTGTGCTGACCTATATTCTCTGTGGAAGTACGGCGGCGGAGCGAACGTGGCCATTGCAACTTGTTACTCTTCTTTGTTGTTGTAGTCAACCAGTGCCGGTAATACATTCGTAGGTAACGTAAAGTATCGCTCCCCAGATAGACTGTCGTCGTATTTTATTTGCTTTGGGTGCACTGTGGAGTGTTTAAGTGCGTTTGGTAGTGGATGCTACCAGTTATCTTAGAGTTGCGCTAGCATTAGCAACGTGTGTATGTCCAAAAGAAGGGACAGCATGGAATTAGCTGAAAATGGTTTCCATCAATCAACTACATCATGGGTAAGTCGTAATTGAGACATTATGTCCAAAATTCCGAACTATCCCTTTAAGAACTATTAATCCTGCTTGCTGACGAACGCTGAGAACAGCTTGTGTGCAGCGGAGAGACCTATCTCTATAACTGTCACACCTAATAAACTGCCAGACATAAGTGGCATTCGCTTGTTTTGGCCACTTCCTTTTTAATGACGGAAAGTCACATATTAAGCAGTTTCGTGCTGGTAACCAGCACCCAAACAGGAAGTTCAAACTGAGTGGGGTTGTGACTGGGCAGCTGTCCTGACCTGCACATATAATAAAACATCTCCGCTTGGTTACCAGGGCCAACTGCTAGGCCACACCCACCTCGAGACCCCCTGGTGTAGTCCAATAGGATTGAAATCTTAAGGTCAGAGGCTCCGCCCTCCCTGTGAGAACGCTCCAGAGCCTCCTGCATGCAGTCTACCTGCAGGAGGAAGAGGAGGACGAGGAAGATCAGGGCAAGGGCACGTTCTGCTCTGTTCTTTCTGCAGATGCCCTTGTTAACCGTCCCCCCCGCCCCAAAATCAACAGTGCTCTCAGCCATTTCAGCCCCTTTACATGCCGGCATGTAGAGATTCATTCATCTGCAATATCTGTGACGTCTGGTTGAAAGTGCGGGCGCGTTAATGAATGGCACTTCTCATTGACGGGAGTGCTCTCTCCACAACCAGTCAACATCTTACCAAGTCCTGCTCCAGGGGTCCTGTGCCTAGATACAGCGACGCCATCACCACTCTGCTCTTGGCTGTCTTGATACGTGCCTGATTAAAAAAGGAAAAAAAAGCAAACCGTGAGAGAGAGAGAAAGACGAGGCAAAACTAAATGTGTGCTTCAGTTTTACTGTAATTTATTGTAATTCCACCACGTCACTGATATCACAGATGAACGAATCTCTACATGACAGAGAGAACGAGAGAGAGAGAGAGAGAGAGAGAGACAGAGAGAGAGAGAGAGACAGAGACAGAGACCAGTGCACAAGTAACATTTAACAATCAATGCCAAGCAAGGCATATAGAGATATAAACACATTTCCTGGCTCCGGGACACCATTTCTGCTCCTAAGCTTATTGATAAAAACACAAATAAAAAGGGTGGCTGGTATGGATTAGACTGCCGGTTACAGACATTAATACCCCACCCAGCAGCACCTGAAACTCCCAGCTCTGCATTTCAATGTTCCCCAGAAGATGTTAATAACTAAAATTACTCGTTCATTATCATCTTCATTTTTTTCCCCCCACCAGTTTCACGCCATGCCGCTTATCACTGTAACAAGGTTATCCGTTAGGCTGTTAGAAACAGAACCTGCTCTCTGTACTGGGGCTGTTAGAAACAGAACCTGCTCTCTGTACTGGGGCTGTTAGAAACAGAACCTGCTCTCTGTACTGGGGCTGTTAGAAACAGAGCCTGCTCTGTACTGGGGCTGATAGAAACAGAATCTGCTCTCTGTACTGGGGCTGTTAGAAACAGAACCTGCTCTCTGTACTGGGGCTGTTAGAAACAGAACCTGCTCTGTACTGGGGCTGTTAGAAACAGAACCTGCTCTGTACTGGGGCTCTTAGAAACAGAACCTGCTCACTGTCCTCATTGTAAAAAACAAAAACTAAACAAAAAACAACAATCACAAAAAGAGGAGAACAGCTAATTTTTCACCACAAACAATGACTCTCTCTTTCTCTCTCTCTCGGTCTCTCATTCACCTGCGGGGTGTGAAATCCGGTAATCACCTTCCCTCCAAAACCTGTGGAAGAAGGACCCGCCTCTAACTGAAAGTGTGAACACCTGCCATTCAAGTGCAGTCAGAGCAGAACTGGCTCTTCCTCTTCCTCTAACCTTACAGCACTATGAGCCTGACCAGGCTGCTCATAACCTTACAGCACTATGAGCCTGACCAGGCTGCTCATAACCTTACAGCACTATGAGCCTGACCAGGCTGCTCATAACCTTACAGCACTATGAGCCTGACCAGGCTGCTCATAACCTTACAGTACTGTGACCCTGACCAGGCTGCTCATAACCTTACAGCACAATGAGCCTGACCAGGCTGCTCATAACCTTACAGCACTATGAGCCTGAACAGGCTGCTCATAACCTTACAGTACTGTGACCCTGACCAGGCTGCTCATAACCTTACAGCACTATGAGCCTGACCAGGCTGCTCATAACCTTACAGCACTATGAGCCTGACCAGGCTGCTCATAACCTTACAGCACTATGAGCCTGACCAGGCTGCTCATAACCTTACAGCACTATGAGCCTGACCAGGCTGCTCATAATCTTACAGCACTATGAGCCTGACCAGGCTGCTCATAACCTTACAGCACTATGAGCCTGACCAGGCTGCTCATAACCTTACAGCACTATGAGCCTGACAAGGCTGCTCATAGCCTTACAGCAATATGAGCCTGACCAGGCTGCTCATAACCTTACAGCACTATGAGCCTGACCAGGCTGCTCATAACCTTACAGCGCTATGAGCCTGACCAGGCTGCTCATAACCTTCCAGCACTATGAGCCTGACCAGGCTGCTCATAACCTTCCAGCACTATGAGCCTGACCAGGCTGCTCATAACCTTACAGTACTATGAGCCTGACCAGGCTGCTCATAACCTTACAGTACTATGAACCTGACCAGGCTGCTCATAACCTTACAGCACTATGAGCCTGACCAGGCTGCTCATAACCTTACAGCACTATGAGCCTGACCAGGCTGCTCATAGCCTTACAGCACTATGAGCCTGACCAGGCTGCTCAAAACCTTACAGCACTATGAGCCTGACCAGGCTGCTCATAACCTTAAAGCACTATGAGCCTGACCAGGCTGCTCATAACCTTACAGCACTGTGACCCTGACCAGGCTGCTCATACCCTTACTGCACTATGAGCCTGACCAGGCTGCTCATAGCCTTACAGCACTATGAGCCTGACCAGGCTGCTCATAGCCTTACAGCACTATGAGCCTGACCAGGCTGCTCATAGCCTTACAGCACTATGAGCCTGACCAGGCTGCTCATAACCTTACAGCACTATGAGCCTGACCAGGCTGCTCATAACCTTACAGCACTATGAGCCTGACCAGGCTGCTCATAACCTTACAGCACTATGAGCCTGACCAGGCTGCTCATAGCCTTACAGCACTATGAGCCTGACCAGGCTGCTCATAACCTTACAGCACTATGAGCCTGACCAGGCTGCTCATAACCTTACAACACTATGAGCCTGACCAGGCTGCTCATAACCTTACAGCACTATGAGCCTGACCAGGCTGCTCATAACCTTACAGCACTATGAGCCTGACCAGGCTGCTCATAACCTTACAACACTATGAGCCTGACCAGTCTGCTCATAACCTTACAGTACTGTGACCCTGACCAGGCTGCTCATAACCTTACAGCACTATGAGCCTGACCAGGCTGCTCATAACCTTACAGCACTATGAGCCTGACTAGGCTGCTCATAGCCTTACAGCACTATGAGCCTGACCAGGCTGCTCATAGCCTTACAGCACTATGAGCCTGACCAGGCTGCTCATAACCTTACAGCACTACGAGCCTGACCAGGCTGCTCATAACCTTACAGCACTATGAGCCCGACCAGGCTGCTCATAACCTTACAGCACTATGAGCCTGACCAGGCTGATCATAACCTTACAGCACTATGAGCTTGACCAGGCTGCTCATAAACTTACAGCACTATGAGCCTGACCAGGCTGCTCATAATCTTACAGCACTATGAGCCTGACCAGGCTGCTCATAACCTTACAACACTATGAGCCTGACCAGGCTGCTCATAACCTTACAGTACTATGTGCCTGTCCAGGCTGCCCCCTCGACTGACCTTCATTGCCTGGTAGAACTCGTCGGGGGAGCGTAGCACGCGCACTTGGGCCCCAGGCACTCGGAAGGCGGGGACGTGCTCAGCCATCCAATGAAAGCGGGTTAGCAGGCCCTCAGCGCCAGTAGGACCAGGGGGGCGGGGCTGGGACAGCGTGAGGGGGTCCGATTCCGCCAGCAGGGGGGCCAGGAGCAGCACAGAGGAGCTGGGGGAGACACAGTGATCAGAAGGTTGCCAGTTCAAATCCTGAAATGTAACAGTTCAAACTGAAGTCCTGGAAGGCTGTAGTGTGGGCTGCTTGTCAGTGTGTTTCAGCATGAAGTCACTGATTGGCTACAGTCTGCACACCTCATGTGTAACCATACGTGCATGCGTACAATAGAATGTGTACGCCACTTTCCCCACAGATTTGGGATTCATAAAAACAAACTTTACGGCAAAACATGCGCACATTTACGCAGAGTATGACTCATGCGTACACACATTTTTTGAGACTGTGGGAATTGGCGACTCCGATGGCGGGAAACTGGTATACGCATATATGTACGCACCATTTATACATGAGGCCCCTTGTTTCCAACACATGAATGTTGACTGAAGGGAAAGCACAAAACCTGCAGACACTGCAGGTAAAATTATAATGAAGATAACTGGATAAAATATTATATTTGTTCACTTTGGAAGAGGCGCTAACCCTGATGTGATGCCAAATACGACACACACACGTATGCAGTCTCCACCCCACGGCAACCAGCAACCAATGAAAAGCCACCAGCACACAGCTAGCATGCCCTTCTGATGAAGATGGGGCAAAAGGCAGTGTTCCATCATAGTCTTGAAACTTATGACTCAAAGCCGTGCGTTAACCAGAATTCTATACCTGTAAAGCTGTGATTGGCCCTTTACTCATCACCGGTCTTTCTCTCCACCTGTCTGACATCCTAAGCAGGGCTGAGGAGCCCCTGGTAGGGCTTCTGCAGTAGCCTACACCTGTGTGTGCGTGATGGGGACAGTGTGCTATGGGAAGTCCCCCCTTAACTGATAGCGGCACTTCTCTTCAATGAGGTTAATGCAAGAGCCTGAGCCGGACCCCCAAAAATGTACAAAAATGCACGCGCTATGCGTAGCCAGTTACATTATTTTCTGCAAGGCATTTCCAGTCTAATAAATCGCAAGACCCTTGTTGCGTAGCAGCGGCATTTTCACAACGGAGCAACTTAGGAACTGGCGCAGTCTGACAGCAGCACGTCTGCAGTTAGCAGTGTAGCCTAGGGTCCACCACATATTTCGCAAGGTCACTAGTCCCTCGGATGATATATATCGCCGAAAGTTATTCGCCATCTGTTACTGTTAGCAAGTTATCATTTAATTTTGCAAACAGATTGCGAGTACTCCGTGTTGCAACAAACTAGCGAGCTACTGACGAGTAGTCGGCTAGCATGCTGCCCAGTGCTAACTACGCTAGCATAGCTAAATGAGTGTGTAACCTTCGCATTTACTGTGTCAGTGCTTTGTGACGGGCAATACTTCAGACAGTTACACATACATAACGTACATAATTGGCTTGCAAAACAAATTAGATGGCTAGCAATGTACATATTCTGGACAGTACATGACGTTCGTGTTAGGGGCGTTCAATGCATCTCAAATTGCTTGTATTATATTGTACGTTATATTTCTGTAGCTAAATAGAGAAGAAGATAGCATACTGTAGCTACCTGGCTATTTTATTGCAGCTAGCATGCAAAGGTAGCAAGCTAACTACAGTAGCATTGTCTATCCAACTCTATGACTTGCACAGCGAGGAGGAACTGTGCAGTTGTATTCCCGTGTTTCTATTCTGCCGCGATTCCCTGTCATCGTTATCTTACCCTCTTCTCCGGTCCCGTGTCCGGAAAAATGTGTCAGACATTCGGGTGAAAACCCCGGTCAGAGCTGGTGCATACACCGAATATATCAGTCTTCTCCATGTCATGGGAGCAGCCATTTGTGCCGAGGACTTTGAATAGTCCAGCTTTATTAAGACGAATCAGGCACGTACAGTGTGCGATTCCAAACTTCTTTCACATTTTGTCAATTGATTTTAATTTTTTTTTTGTCATTTGGTTTTCGCTAAGTTTTCATAAGAAAATGGAAAGTTTGAATAAATTTGAATTTGAGTCATTACCTAGCGTAATTTTTCTCAAGCAAATTAACACTAGCTATGTTCTGAATGCAAAATTCTAAATTAATATTTGTTTTAGATCAAGTCTCTGGCCTGTGTCACAATTGAAGCAGTGAATGTAGATAGCTTTAGTATTTTTGTTATTTGTTCAGAATAAGAAACACATTTACTTATTTTAATAACAAATGTTCAAAGCCAAACATCAAAACTGGCTTAACCTTACAGCACCGGTATTTCATCAGGGTAACATGTTTGCATACGTCTTGACAATCACAGTGTTGTAAAACAGCGTCTCTCGTACATATTACATTTATTTCAAATAGATTTTACATTTTACATTTTACATTTAATTACAATCAATGGTAGGCTATCACTTGATGAGCAGCGCGACCTCTAGCCGATACAGTGGAATTACAACAGAGTATCTGCACCACTTAGCGTCACAGCTAGGGGGCGCAAGATGGCTTTCGGGACATCGAGGGGCCTTAGCACCGTGCTCATCACCATAAAATATAGGCTACATACATTTTTGTAATTCTTTCACAGGAAAAAACGACCGCATGCGGTTTATGGTTGCAACATGAACTCATTTTAAATATTTATTACTGTTATTACTATTATTATTAGTAGTAGTAATAGTAGGCTAGTAGTATGAGGAAGAGGATTAGTAGAAACAGCAGCAAAATAATAGTTACAGTTAGTTGAAGTATTAGTAGAACTGCAGCAATTATTATTAAAAATTAACAAAATAAATGTGTGTGTGTGTGTGTGTGTGTGTGTGTGCGTGCGCGCGCGCGCGCGCGCGCGCGCGCGTGTGTGTGTGTGTGTGTGTGTGTGCGTGGTAATATAGCGTGCTTACACCGAGTGCTAGCTGAATATTTTCTTTCTGCAAGCTTTAACTTTTTCACCTTGCAAGAGTAGCGTGGGGGAAGGGAGGACTTCTCTATGAATACCAGGAATCCCGTAAAAAAAAATGAAAAGGTCATGATGATTACGTAAGGGCAAGCTGCCAAGATTGTGGTGTGTGTGTGTGTGTGTGTGTGTGTGTCTTTGTGAGTGAGAGTGTTTGTAAGGCGCGTTCTCGCTCTCTGTCGCTCCCTCCCTCTTACCAGAAGCGTTATACCACCAGATTCTGCCTCTTTTACTGGAATGAACCGCGAAGAGGGGGGGGGTGGAGAGCGAGAGAGACAGAGAGAGAGAGAGAGAGAGAGAGAGAGGGGGGTGGGGGTGGAGAGCGAGAGAGAGAGAGAGAGAGAGAGAGAGAGGGGGGGGGGGAGAGGGGGGGGGGGGGTGGAGGATGGAGGTGGAGCCTTTACACATATGAGGTCCGCTCCGCTCAGCGTTCTGCGACAGAGCCGTTCATTTCACTGTCTGGCGTGCGCTAGTCTATCTCTACGACAGCGCTAATAGGATTCAAGTCACTTGCGACCCCGTCGTCCTCTGCGGGGACGGAGAGACTGAAATATCAGTAGTTAAACGCATAAGCCGAAAGGGTTTATTCAGTTTTCAACCGTTTGCGACCGGGAGAAAAGGTGGATTTGGAGGTTCAACAAGGGACAAGGTACACGTTCCACATCGGAAAAGACCATCATCGAGGTAATTATGTTTTCCTTTTTATTAATTCATGTGCAGATGGCTGCACGGTAAGCCGCTACCATTGTCTTGTCTGCTCTGCTCGTCAGCCAAGCAGGTAAGCAGACAAGCTGCGTGACAGCGTGCGTAATTCTTAATTTTGTGCATTTTTCAACGTGTGCGTTGGCTTCATTAATTTTCATTTGTAGCCTATCACGGAAATTATTCGCCAAGAGCGCACAGTTAAAGTTTCGAGAAACTAATTTGAATAACAACACGCAATCGAGGCTATACTTCTCCACTTAAATTCAGTTTAGAGGTTCAGCCGAGTTCAGCTCCATTCATCGTTGTTTCGCCAAGCCTGGATGACTGGGTCTCCAAACTTTGAATAATAGGCATTAGGTTACTGGCAGCTGTTATAATAGGCGAACACACACACACGCACGCGCGCGCACACACACACGCACACTCCAATTCTCCCGCGATTAGATTGCTATTACCAGCACAGCCTACAGTAACAGCCCAAACAATGCAATATTGCTGTTCGGGCATACAGCTCTGCTCTGCATTAGGCTAATGCGGAGACCCGGCGTCCTGTTTACAGCAAAACGGGAGAACACCGGCGTAACACATGTGCCGAATTAAATCATCCGAGACCGAGAGGCATTGAACTGGACACGACATTTCATAATCTCTTTCTAAAAGGAACAGAGATCGAAGTGTATCAGATTCATTTGTGGATTCCAAGCAGAATTAGTGTCAACTATAAATACACTTTCGATTATATCTCTCCTTCTCTGTCCAGTATATATATATATATATGAAAAAAGAGAAAAAACCAGGGCGAAAATATACAATGCAATGCTCCAAAGACGCGCGTTTCGGCGTATCTTCGTCAGGTTCGTTCGTCACGAAGACGAAGATACGCCGAAACGCGCGTCGTTCGTTCAACTTTTTAATAAATCTTTTTGCATCTAAACGCTTTTTGCCTCTGTTGATCAGTCTTTTAACTTTTTCGTTTGAGTGTGCGGACTGAACATTGGAGCTTTGCATTGTATATTTTCGCCCTGGTTTTTTCTCTTTTTTCATATTTCTTCATCTTGCCGACACCAGCACCTCTTTTATGGAGACACGTTTGTGCACAAGGCCCTTCCCCCTTTTTTTCTTATATATATATATATATATATATATATATATATATATATATATATATATATATATATAATAGGGGTAAGCCCCCCCCCATAATCTTGATATCTTCATATATATGGTTTGGTAATTTATTGTTGCTTAGTTCCCATGTTGTACTCATTGTATGACACCTTTGGTTGTGGTCATTTTCTTGTGAATGGGCCCTCAGCCCTGGTGCTGTTTAGAAGTATCACCTCTCTCACTCTCTCACTCTCTCTCTCACTCTTCTCTGATGGTTAACAGATTTCTGCAGGTGGGAGAGTTTCATGGGCAGATGTTCTAGGCCAGGAAGGAGTTCCTTTTCCCCCTCCCCCCCCTCCGTCCGTCCGTCCGTCCTTCCGTCTGGTCCCCCGGTCTCGGCCCGGTGCTGGCCAGACGGCGGTGCGGGTGGCGGGTCAGCAGACGAATCGCCATGGTAACCCAGAGCAGGTTTGAGCCGGTCATGAGCAGCAGCGCCTTGGAGGCGGGCGCGGGTTTACCACCGCACCGCTACAAGACCTTTTGCTCCAGACTGCAGCACCAGCTGGTCCTGAGCGCCACGCGGAAGCTCCAGGAGAGCGGCTTCTACTGGGGCACCATCAGCGGCAGGGAGGCAGACGGCCTGCTGGGGGGACGAGCCTGCCGGAACCTTCCTGGTGCGGGACAGCTCCGACAGCCACCACTTCTTCACCATCAGCGTCAAGACGGCGTACGGCACCAAGAACCTGCGCGTCCAGTGCGACAGCTGCTCCTTCTTCCTGCCGACGGACCCAGAGAGCGCGCAGGCCACCGCGCCCAGGTTCGACTGCGTGCTCAAGCTGGTGCACCACTACATGCCCCCCGCTGCCGGCAGGGCGCCCCCCTGTGGAAGCGCCGAGAACGGCGCCTCCTCTCGCAGCACCTACTTCATCTATTCGGGTGGAGAGAAGATTCCGCTGGAGCTGCTCCGCCCGCTCTGCGCTACCATGTCGTCCCTCCAGCACCTGTGCAGGAAGACCGTTAACGGCCACCTGGACGTCTGCAGCAAGAGGGACCAGCTGCCCCACACACTCAAGGAGTTCCTGCAGGAGTATGATGCACCCATATAAGGACTTCCTGCAGGAGTATGATGCACCCATATAAGGAGGCTTCCCAGACTCCACCAGCCCCCCCCCCCAGTAACTCAAGGGAAACGCCCGTTTCCATAGAGACCTGTTTAAGATGGTGGACATCCCCGAGCCATGCCAAGGGAGACTTTAAAAACAAAAGTTTCCATGAAAGAAATGGGTCCATGTCAGTGGCTGGATGAGAACAGTTGGCAGGTGGGGGCCAGTGGGGGGTGGGGGTTAGGGGGTGTTGCTGGGGGGAGGGGAGATGGGGTGAGAGACAAGGTGGTGATAGGATGCTGCCGTTGCCATGGC
>CM056378.1:124717116-124722116 GCA_029718625.1 Synaphobranchus kaupii
CTGTTGTGCTGCTGGAGGGTTACTGTTGTGCTGCTAGGAGGGTTACTGTTGTGCTGCTGGAGGGATACTGTTGTGCTGCTGGAGGGTTACTGTTGTGCTGCTGGAGGGTTACTGTCGTGCTGCTGGAGGGTTACTGTTGTGCTGCTAGGAGGGATACTGTTGTGCTGCTGGAGGGATACTGTCGTGCTGCTGGAGGGTTACTGTCGTGCTGCTGGAGGGTTACTGTCGTGCTGCTGGAGGGTTACTGTCGTGCTGCTGGAGGGTTACTGTCGTGCTGCTGGAGGGTTACTGTCGTGCTGCTGGAGGGTTACTGTCGTGCTGCTGGAGGGTTACTGTTGTGCTGCTGGAGGGTTACTGTCGTGCTGCTGGAGGGTTACTGTTGTGCTGCTGGAGGGTTACTGTCGTGCTGCTGGAGGGATACTGTCGTGCTGCTGGAGGGATACTGTTGTGCTGCTGGAGGGTTACTGTTGTGCTGCTGGAGGGTTACTGTCGTGCTGCTGGAGGGTTACTGTCGTGCTGCTGGAGGGTTACTGTCGTGCTGCTGGAGGGTTACTGTCGTGCTGCTGGAGGGTTACTGTCGTGCTGCTGGAGGGTTACTGTCGTGCTGCTGGAGGGATACTGTTGTGCTGCTAGGAGGGTTACTGTTGTGCTGCTGGAGGGTTACTGTTGTGCTGCTGGAGGGTTACTGTCGTGCTGCTGGAGGGTTACTGTTGTGCTGCTGGAGGGTTACTGTCGTGCTGCTGGAGGGTTACTGTCGTGCTGCTGGAGGGTTACTGTCGTGCTGCTGGAGGGATACTGTTGTGCTGCTAGGAGGGTTACTGTTGTGCTGCTGGAGGGTTACTGTTGTGCTGCTGGAGGGTTACTGTCGTGCTGCTGGAGGGATACTGTTGTGCTGCTAGGAGGGTTACTGTTGTGCTGCTGGAGGGTTACTGTCGTGCTGCTGGAGGGATACTGTTGTGCTGCTGGAGGGTTACTGTCGTGCTGCTGGAGGGTTACTGTCGTGCTGCTGGAGGGTTACTGTCGTGCTGCTGGAGGGTTACTGTCGTGCTGCTGGAGGGATACTGTTGTGCTGCTGGAGGGTTACTGTTGTGCTGCTGGAGGGTTACTGTTGTGCTGCTGGAGGGTTACTGTCGTGCTGCTAGGAGGGTTACTGTTGTGCTGCTGGAGGGTTACTGTTGTGCTGCTAGGAGGGATACTGTTGTGCTGCTGGAGGGTTACTGTTGTGCTGCTAGGAGGGATACTGTCGTGCTGCTGGAGGGTTACTGTCATGCTGCTGGAGGGTTACTGTTGTGCTGCTGGAGGGTTACTGTCGTGCTGCTGGAGGGTTACTGTTGTGCTGCTGGAGGGTTACTGTTGTGCTGCTGGAGGGATACTGTCGTGCTGCTGGAGGGTTACTGTCATGCTGCTGGAGGGTTACTGTTGTGCTGCTGGAGGGATACTGTCGTGCTGCTGGAGGGTTACTGTCGTGCTGCTAGGAGGGTTACTGTCGTGCTGCTGGAGGGTTACTGTCGTGCTGCTGGAGGGTTACTGTCGTGCTGCTGGAGGGTTACTGTCGTGCTGCTGGAGGGTTACTGTTGTGCTGCTGGAGGGTTACTGTCGTGCTGCTGGAGGGTTACTGTCGTGCTGCTGGAGGGTTACTGTCGTGCTGCTGGAGGGTTACTGTCGTGCTGCTGGAGGGTTACTGTTGTGCTGCTGGAGGGTTACTGTTGTGCTGCTGGAGGGTTACTGTCGTGCTGCTGGAGGGTTACTGTTGTGCTGCTGGAGGGTTACTGTTGTGCTGCTGGAGGGTTACTGTCGTGCTGCTGGAGGGTTACTGTTGTGCTGCTAGGAGGGTTACTGTTGTGCTGCTAGGAGGGTTACTGTTGTGCTGCTAGGAGGGTTACTGTTGTGCTGCTGGAGGGTTACTGTTGTGCTGCTGGAGGGTTACTGTTGTGCTGCTAGGAGGGTTACTGTTGTGCTGCTGGAGGGTTACTGTTGTGCTGCTGGAGGGTTACTGTCGTGCTGCTGGAGGGTTACTGTTGTGCTGCTGGAGGGTTACTGTCGTGCTGCTGGAGGGTTACTGTTGTGCTGCTGGAGGGTTACTGTTGTGCTGCTGGAGGGTTACTGTTGTGCTGCTGGAGGGATACTGTTGTGCTGCTGGAGGGTTACTGTTGTGCTGCTGGAGGGTTACTGTCGTGCTGCTGGAGGGATACTGTCGTGCTGCTGGAGGGATACTGTTGTGCTGCTGGAGGGTTACTGTCGTGCTGCTGGAGGGATACCGTCGTGCTGCTAGGAGGGTTATTGTCATGCTGCTGGAGTTTAGTTTGGGGTAGAGAAGAGTAGGTGTCACATGATGCACTTGCCCTGGAGTTCTCTGAAACAACAACAAACCCCTTAAACCACATCACAGCGCAACCACAGTGCAGAAACGCATAGAAACACAGTGCAGAAATACACACAAACAAACACAGTCCAGAAACACACAAACAAACACAAACACAGTCCAGAAACACACAAACAAACACAAACACCGTCCAGAAACACACAAACAAACACAAACACAAACACAGTCCAGAAACAAAACACAAACACAGTCCAGAAACACACAAACACAAACACAGTCCAGAAACACACAAACACAAACACAGTCCAGAAACACACAAACACAAACACAGTCCAGAAACACACAAAAAAAGCATACCTCCAGGAAAGCACAGTCCTTACTGAGGTAGAAATACCTGCTTTATCCAGTTTTCAGGGCGCTCCACCATGTTTACACCGGGCACACGCAACTTCTGCAGCTTGTGCATCACACAGTGAACTCAGCCCACAGGAGCATGATGGGTACTGTAGTTCTTTCAGAGAGGACAGGGACATAGGAGCATGCTGGGTACAGTAGTTTGTTCAGTGAACTCAGCCCACAGGAGCATGATGGGTACTGTAGTTCGTTCAGAGAGGTCAGGAACACAGGAGCATGTTGGGTACAATAGTTTGTTCAGTGAACTCAGCCCACAGGAGCATGAGGGGTACTGTAGTTCGTTCAGAGAGGACAGGGACATAGGAGCATGCTGGGTACAGTAGTTTGTTCAGTGAACTCAACCCACAGGAGCATGATGGGTACTGTAGTTCGTTCAGAGAGGTCAGGGACACAGGAGCATGTTGGGTACAGTAGTTTGTTCAGTACACTCAGCCCACAGGAGCATGATGGGTACTGTAGTTCGTTCAGAGAGGACAGGGACATAGGAGCATGCTGGGTACTGTAGTTTGTTCAGTGAACTCAACCCACAGGAGCATGATGGGTACTGTAGTTTGTTCAGAGAGGTCAGGGACACAGGAGCATGTTGGGTACAGTAGTTTGTTAAGTGCACTCAGCCCACAGGAGCATGATGGGTACTGTAGTTTGTTCAGTACACTCAGGGCTGCAGGACCATGATGGATACTGTAGTTTGTTCAGTACACTCAGGGCTGCAGGACCATGATGGGTAATGTAGTTTGTTCAGTGCATTCAGGGTTGTAGAGGAGCAGAATGAGAAAATCAGCAGAACTGCTTCATTGTACAACTTCATCATCTGCAATACCGGCCCTGTGTTGCCATGGAGATCCTGCGACAGGTTCCTAGGAGGACTGTCAATCATAAATAAGGCCTGACACCCAACCCGCCACCCTGGGGAGTCACACACCGCGTACTTTACTTTGCTCCACCTTTTCTCTCTTAGCATGCGACACTGTTCCTGTCTTTGTGGTTGTAAAAAAACACTGTGTACAATCTGTGTACAATCTGTTCAACCTTAGTTACTGTGAAAGTCACTTTAGATCTGTCTGATCTGATCTGTGAGCGTGTGTGCGTGTGTGAGTGAGTGTGCACGTGTGTGTGTGCGTGTGTGCATGTGTGTGTGTGTGTGTGTGTGTGTGTGTGTGTGCGTGAGCGTGTGTGCATGTGTGTGTGAGTGAGTGTGCATGTGTGTGTGCGTGTGTGCGTGAGCGTGTGTGCATGTGTGTGTGAGTGAGTGTGCATATGTGTGTGTGCGTGTGTGCGTGAGCGTGTGTGCATGTGTGTGTGAGTGAGTGTGCATATGTGTGTGTGCGTGTGTGTGTGAGCGTGTGTGTGTGTGCGTGTTTTAGCATGGCCCTTCTGAAGGGGAATCTTATCTAACAGTAACTTATCTAGCTGGCTGTGGAGCACGTGTAGTGCATGTGACGTTTTTATGTGCTTCAGGTACAGGTATGGCATAGAATTCCACATCACCTTTAACTTAGATTACCTGTGATAGCACAAACCAGCTGAGAAAGCAGCACAACCTCACACAGACCCCTCTGTTATGAAAGCGTTATATACCGTATGTATGTCTTATGAAACACCATTCAAGCTAACAATAAAACAACTTTGCCAAAAAGGGCCTGCAGTTATAGAAGATTTGCCTGAGTGTTTTCTTTCATGTGTGGCAAACCTCATTTCAGGCAGAGATGTACAAACTTGTCTGCCAAATGGCTATGGTAAAAAGCTTTGATTGAATGGCTATGGTAAAAAGCTTTGATTGAATGGCTATGGTAAAAAGCTTTGATTGAAAAGCTATGGTAAAAAGCTTTGATTGAATGGCTATGGTAAAAAGGTTTGATTGAATGGCTATGGTAAAAAGGTTTGATTGAATGGCTATGGTAAAAAGCTTAGGTTGAATGGCTATGGTAAAAAGCTTTGATTGAATGGCTATGGTAAAAAGCTTTGATTGAAAAGCTATGGTAAAAAGCTTTGATTGAATGGCTATGGTAAAAAGCTTTGATTGAAAAGCTATGGTAAAAAGCTTTGATTGAATGGTTATGGTAAAAATCTTTGATTGAAAAGCTATGGTAAAAAGCTTTGATTGAAAAGCTATGGTAAAAAGCTTTGATTGAATGGTTATGGTAAAAATCTTTGATTGAAAAGCTATGGTAAAAAGCTTTGATTGAAAAGCTATGGTAAAAAGCTTTGATTGAATGGCTCTGTTTAGATCAACATGGAATTTATTTTCTCATTTGCGAATACT
>CM056378.1:124729616-124734485 GCA_029718625.1 Synaphobranchus kaupii
TTAAACTGGGGGGGATAAAGGATGACAGGGTAGCCCTGTTTTACTGTAAGTTCTGATTTGTCCACATTCTGGGCTGCGTTTTCACAATAACGATCAATCTTAGGGTTAAGTGCGATTTCTACGAGCGATTCTACGAATGCTCTTTCCCGAAACAGTTCTTAAAGCGTGAACGCGCACTCACCTCTTAAGAGCTACTTAACATCGCTGTCTGTGGTGCTGCTGATATGGTTATAGGAAGTATTGTGAAATTTCATGGAAGCAGACTTTCTCTTGCAAAGGAAAAAAGTGTTTTCAGCTCCTAAACGCTTCCTGAATATGCGCGGGTGTTAGTAATTGATGGAGATGATTTCGCTTTGTCAGCCAATTAAAAAGAAGACCTCCGTTCCTTGCATGAAATTCTCTAATAAAGACGAACGGTATGGAAGTGTGAAGACGCCTTCACCGTGTGAGCAGCGCTGTGGAGCGCACTATTGGAAGCCTTCACCGTGTGAGCAGCGCTGTGGAGCGCACTATTGGAAGCCTTCACCGTGTGAGCAGCGCTGTGAAGCGCACTATTGGAAGCCTTCACCGTGTGAGCAGCGCTGTGGAGCGCACTATTGGAAGCCTTCACCGTGTGAGCAGCGCTGTGGAGCGCACTATTGGAAGCCTTCACCGTGTGAGCAGCGCTGTGGAGCGCACTATTGGAAGCCTTCACCGTGTGAGCAGCGCTGTGGAGCGCACTATTGGAAGCCTTCACCGTGTGAGCAGCGCTGTGGAGCGCACTATTGGAAGCCTTCACCGTGTGAGCAGCGCTGTGGAGCGCACTATTGGAAGGTGGGAAATGTGCTTCAGGCGCGGTGGTGGCCTTCTTTTCAGGCCAGACGTGAACCACAGAGATGTTCAATACATGGCCAGTTTTGAGGCACGTCAACGTCTTATAGAAAGTTTCATTCGAAATAAAATATTTTTCCCACGGATTTTCCTTGTCTCAATCTTATTTATTTGAGGCTGTTTAAGGAATTCCTTTTATGGATAATTTCCAAATATATGAAAAAAAGAAAAATGTACATGTTGCATCTAACATCACTAAAAAAAAACAATCAGTGGTTATGGTAACCATAAAATGAAATGAATACTAACACTAAAAATCTAATAAAGAATGTGATTTATGGGCTTCTAAAACCCGCTTAACCACCTACGACTGGTCGGGAGTAATTTTAATCTACGAGCGTTTCTAAGAGCATCGTAAATTAAGATGCTTTTGGGAAAAGCACCCTAAATTCAGAAAGCTTCGTAAGAAGGGTTTTACGATCGTCTTAGCTTTACGATGCTTTTGGGAAACGCACCCCTGGTCAGTTTGGGTCAGTCTTACTGCCATGTCTCAGCTGCAGGGGACACATTGAACATTACAACTTCACAAACTGCTAACGGCGCCAACTCAACTAAATCTGCTAATCCTGCTAACTTCACTATCTCCACTAACTGCTAGCTCTGCTAATCCTGCTAACTTCACTATCTCCACTAACTGCTAGCTCTGCTAATCCTGCTAACTTCACTAGCTCTGTTACTGCTAGCTCTGCTAATTCTGCTAACTTCACTAGCTCCGTTACTGCTAGCTCTGCTAATTCTGCTAACTGCACTAGCTTCGTTACTGCTAGCTCTGCTAATTCTGCTAACTTCGCTAGCTCTGCAAATCCTGCTAAAGTCACTAGCTCAGCTAACTGCTAGCTCTGCTAATCCTGTTAATGGCAGTAACCCTGCTCCCCCTGTCATGCTGTAACTATGAGACATCCTTTAAAGTGCACATTTACCAAAACCCAAATCATGTGGAGTGGAGGTGAGTTAACCAGGATGTCCATTTCTGCCAAACCTCAAGGGAAAAGAACAAACACAATCCAACACAATTCACCCCCAAACCTTCCTGAATTGTGTGTTTCTGTGTGTGTGTGTCTGTGTGTGTGTGTCTGTGTGTGTGTGTCTGTGTGTGTGTGTGTGTGTGTGTGTGTGTGTGTGTGTGTGTGTGTGTGTGTGTGTGTGACTTACTCACCCAAAGAGCTAATCTGACACCACTCCAAAATCTCTCTGATCAGCAGATGTTTGTGAATCAGTAGAAAATCTCATTCTCTTTCCATTCTTTTCTAAGCTTAAGATTGTTTTTGTTCAAGGGAACAATGGCAGGTGACCTGAGAGGGATTTGAACTGGCAACTGTCCCTATGGAAACTGGCCAAAAAGCTGTCTGACAACCTGCCAAAAGCAGAACAATTCATCAATGCATCTTTATCAGAAAAAACATTAATTATAAATACAGAAACAAAATCAAAAGCCAAATCAATTTCCCTTTCTGATATTGTGTAAAACTAGAGCAGGGTTTTTTTTTTTTTTTTTGGCTTTGCTCTTCTGTGCTTCAAACATTACTGCTACTGGAAACTGGAAGTTTTTCTGGTAAGGAAAAAAAAAAAGTTAAAAAATACACACAGGGTTGCCATGGAAACCGCTGAAGACAAGACACAGCCCCCCCACGGAACGCTTGTGAGTGTCACTGGTCACCTTACGGGACTGAGTGTGCTCCAAAATCTAGTGACTGCTGCTCCCATGGAAACAAGCGGGAAAGTGAAGAGGTCAATCTAATAGGTGAACCGGGTCAGACAAGTGGATGGGGGTGGGGTAGGGCAGGGCAGGGTGAGTAAGGTGGGATCAGGGTCGGGCAGTGTGGAGATTAACTGCCCTCGTCCGCTCACCGTGACCTACAGGCCTCAAAATAAGCCCCCCTCCTCTCCTTCTCCTCTCTCTCTCTCTTTCCTTTTCCCCTCTTTCTCTCCATCACTCTCTCTCTCTCTTATTCACACTCACTCACTTCTCTAAGGTGCAGGTTAAAGTAGGACAGGACATCTCTCTCTCTCTCTTATTCACACTCACTCACTTCTCTAAGGTGCAGATTAAAGTAGGACAGGACATATCTCTCTCTCTCTCTCTCTCTCTCTCTCTCTCTCTAAGGTGCAGGTTAAAGTAGGACAGGACCTCTCTCAATTCAATTTCAATTTCAAAGTGCTTTATTGGCATGACAAATACAGGCACTTGTGTTGCCAAAGCAGGGGTTACATAGTAAAACTATATACAGTATGTTTATGTAAATAAAATAATAATAGAACTGCCTATAACAAGAATTACAATAAATTATGTTATGTCTTGTGTGTGTGTGTCTGTGTGTGCAGGTATGTGTGTGCATGTGTGCATGACAGGGTCACTCACCTCAGATTGTGGCAAGAGAGCACAAATTGTGCTGCTAGTATGCATTTTGGGGTAGAAATTTATTACGAATTTGGTCAAATTTGGCACATTCAATAAGGAAGTGTTTTTCGGTTTCAATTTTGGGGTCTTTACATTGTTGGCACAATCTTTGTTCTTCTGGCAGCCATGATCTTTTGTGTCTGCCGGTTTCTATGGCTAGGCGGTGCTCGCTGAGTCTGTACCTCGTCAAGGTGGTTCTCAGTTTTTTGTCAGTAACTGTGGTCAGGTAGTTTGCTACAGTGTACTGTCTTTTTAGGGCCAGATAACATTTCATTTTACTTTGTGATTTTGTTTGAGATTCCCAATACGTGATATAATTTTGTTTCAGTTGTGTTGCAATTTGGGTAATTCTAATTAGATTTGTAGTTTTGTTCTGATCCTGAGCCAGTGAAGAGTTAGTATGTGTTAGTGTGTGTACAGAACTAAGGCTCAGGACCAGCTGAGTGAGGGGATTGTTTTCTTTTGCTCAACTCTTGGTATCGCAGGGCTTTGTATTGATGTGAGTGGGGATCACTGTTTTAAATGTTTCCAAAATTTGATTGCCCTTTTTTGTATTTTTATCAGTAATGGATATTGGCCTAATTCTGCCCTGCATGCATTGTTTCTTGTGTTTCTATGTACCTTTAAGATATGTTTACAGAATTCTGCATGCAGGGTTTCAATTGGATGTCTGTCCCATTTGCTGAATTCTTGACTGATGAGTGGACCCCACATCTCACTGCCATAAAGAGCAATTGGTTCAATTATAGCTTCAAAGATTTTTAGCCAAATTCTAATTGGAATCTCTACAGAAATTTGTCGTTTTATGGCGTAGAAGGCCCTGCGTGCTTTCTCCCTTAGTTCATTCACTGCAATATTGAAGTTTCCTGTAGAACTGATTTTTAAACCTAAATAATTATAATTTGAGGAATGTTCAATATAATTTGTTCCTAACATGAATTTGTGTTTTGTTCCTTGAGATCTGGATCTTTTTTGGAATGTCACAATTTTAGTTTTATTGAAACTAAATTATTATTCTCTCTCTCTCTAAGGTGCAGGGTAAAGTAGGACAGGACATCTCTCTCTCTCTCTCTCTCTCTCTCTCTCTCTCTTATTCACACTCACTCACTTCTCGAAGGTACAGGTTAAAGTAGGACAGGACATCTCTCTCTCTCTCTCTCTCTCTCTCTCTCTCTCTTATTCACACTCACTTCTCAAAGGTACAGGTTAAAGTAGGGCAGAGTGTGAAACCGCAGCCGCAGAGCAAAGCTGAAAAGATGTTTTATCAGTTCCCCCCATCTGCAGCTGTCATCGTTCTGCTACTTCCTGCTTCCTGTTACTGAGCAGAGGCATGATGGGGAAAGGAGTCCCAGGTGAACATCTGACTCATCCGATGATTAAAACCATTTTATCTGCAGTGTCTTCCTGCATGAATGAACGAATCTGCTCATATACGGTAAATGCACTTCAACAGCCTTATTTATTAAGATTACCAGATTATTTATGATACTGATACCATAAGTATATAAATCATGAACAATCAATCGATTTTGAATGAGGCATATTACTCACCAAAACATACCACGCACACACACACACACACACACACACACACACACACA